>JAQIXS010001984.1:0-25425 GCA_034700785.1 Rossiulus vilnensis | reverse complement strand
CACGATGGTCAGCTTCAGGGTGCACTCGTGGCACCGAGAGTGCTCGCGGCAGTTGCGGCACACCACTTGCCGGCAGTGGGCACATTTTGAGTATTTCTGGAATGAATCGAAAGAGGATGTGTTGACATGTGTTGCTCATAAGGAACCCATCTGCCAAGATGTAAGGTGGTTGATGTCCTTTCAAGGTTTCATTGAACCGTGGAAATACCTGTAGTTATTGCTTGGTGCCTACCAAACTTCGAATGGAATGTTTGCGTCTTGCTTGTAGGCTTTCAATACTTTTGTTAATTGGCAGATTCAATTCACTACCCTGCTGTCATGACCCTACTGTCAGGGTCGGTTGGGGGAAGATGCAATCCTTCAACCTATGTTATTTTTTTAAAACTTTTTTGGGATTCTTGGGAACTAATTTTTCAAAATTGTAAAAAAATGTGAAACAGGTTGTATGCAGGGCATGTAAGTTCTTAAAAATAATTATTCGAAGACGTGGTTCAGAAAATATTGGAGATGTAATCAAACTTGGCATTAGGGCTCTCTTATTTTCATGGTTCTGGTGTAATCATTAAACATTGTAGAAGGTAATTTATGAAAAAATTGAAGGCCTATGAGTACCTACCCCCTTGGAGAATTAAAATTATGCTCCAATGTTCCCAACGAATGTTTAAAACCTGTTGTAATTATTAAAAAAACCAAATTCCTACTAGAAGCATTGCATTATAGGATGTCTTGTTAAATGTCATTTGCTAGAAATGTTAAACGAGGCATCTCCTGAAACAGTCTCACAAAAATGACAGATTGCCACCAAAGACTACAGTGAGGTCACAATATAATATAATAGATCCTTGTAAGGCCAAGCAACTGATGCCAAGAAGGGGATTTATTAAAGGATTCGTTTACGATTTTATTTACCGGTATAAACGACTTAGTCTCTTTAAATTTGTCCAGATTGGTGAGACGAGTTTCGCAGCAGTTGCATTTGGCGTTCTGCATGGTCCTCGGTGGTCCGCTCGACTTTCGATTTCCTCTCGTGTCCACCGGACTGTTTGCCCTGAATATTTCCAGAATTTGGCTTATCGCCTTCGCCATTGCACCATCCTCGATTCTGGAAGTAGATTGGCAAGGATCTCAATAGGCGTGGCCACGTTTGTTTGTCTTACAACCGACTTTGGAGGCAAGACAGGGATCAGGGCTGTTCTTTGGACTGGCCTCATCAAATAACTTAAGATTGGTTCAAAAAGGTCTCACTCACCAGTGTTGCAAAGTGACTGTGCTAATGGTCGTGAAGAAATCGTGCTCGCAATTGGGTCGGCTGCTTTGCTATCTTTGAAAAAAATGCCATATCCTACCTAATCCAGGCTGGGATACCAGATAAGGCATTACAAACATAACCAGCGCAAACAGTTGATTCATGCACGGATTACGTTATCACCAGGAGAAAGACAGAAATAAACAACTGCGAACGTCACAGATGTCGTATTTGCATGCTTCGGTTTCGAATTATTGGGCTCACACATTCAGATCTGACAACTTCAAGAGCGACTATTCAGCTTTTATTTATCTTTTGCAGAGCATCTTACAATTATTTTCTAAATAGAACTACGACTGTAGTTGCATTTCTTGGGCTTTAGCCACACTTGCAATGGCTACCAAAGTTAATTTATTGAAATGACGTTTTTTTTCTATAAACTATTTACTTCTTGTTGACTTCTCCCAATGACGTAGGTGATATATTTTTGGTGCCAACTCTGGGCAGAAATTTGGTTTACAGATGGCTTTTATTATCCGATTTCGTGATTTTATCTCATACATTCGGATTTCACAGTGAATAAATTGTTATAATTTGTGCACAAACGCAAAAAAAAAAATCAATTTTAATCAATCCTAGTAATCAGCAAGCCGAAATGTTATGCGCCAGGGGTGACATCCAAATTGACTAAATGCTAATTTCTATTCAGTTACTATTTCCTCGAAATAGTCACCAACGTATTGCTAAAATGAATGTCTAACATCGAATGGCAGGCGGTAGAGAATCGGACTGGTAATTTGGATCGAGATGAGTTTATGTATGATAACACTCTTTCCTCTTATTTTTTTATAAACAAATGTCTTTAGTTTTACAATCGTCGACTTCCTTTCAAACCCTCATACGTCCGATTTTTTTATCATTTTGACCTTTACTTGTTTTCTCGATCAATATAAATTGTGGAATTCGAATTTCAAAGTCTCAACGGTGCCTATTTCTTGGCTTCAAAACCACCTAAGTCTACCGAAAACATACATGTGCATGTAGTTTCTATTAAATACTCCAAAGTCTTAAAACTCTACTTCACTGGCGAGTGTCTAGTTAGCGTGTTGGACATCGAGGAGCTTGCTGTAGTAGGACGAAGCATTGCTGGACTTCCTTTCGTTCCTGGTGCCCTGGTTGACCGACATCTCGCTGAGGGCATCATCGATGTAAGCAAATTCGAGCTCGGTGGACCGGGGAGCGATTCTCTCCCCGAAGCTTATGATGGACGAGCAGGTATCTCCAGCCGGGAAGTTCTGGGGTGTTTTGGCTAGCTTTGCGTAGACGATGTCTGCTTGCCTCTCCAGCTTCGCGACTACTTTCTTGGGACCTTCGTTGGTCTGACTCTGGGACCCTCTGACGATTTTGCTGTAAATCACTCCGGAAGCTGAATTATTCTTTTCCGAGATCTGTCCGGAGACCTTGATCGTGGTGCCGGAAGCCGAGTTGATGGCTTGTTTCTGTTCTTCTATCTTCGCTGCCTGTTTCGGGATGTCCACGGAGGCTTTGGTGATCTTCATCTTGCTGTTGGTCACTTCTGATATTGGTTTTTCTTCTGCGGCATCGTGGTTTTTGTCTCCTTGGGAGGTAGGTGTGGTTTGCTGCTTTCTCCTGACGTCAAGCAGTGTTCCCATCACTGGCGTCGAACCGAGGACCTGTCTGGAAGCTTGGCCTTGTTGGTCAGTGAGCTGCTGAATGGCTGCGCTGTTGTCCGCCATCTTCAGGACCTGATCGGAGCTGCTCGTGTGTTGCAATGGTTGTTGTTTGTTCTCCGAGAGATGGACCTCCGTGGCTGGTTGCAGAGCAGGGATGTCTGACAAATGGAAAATGGATGGTGAATGCAATCGCAAAGCAGTTCTGGATCCTCTGATTCAGTTAAATGTGAATGCATTTCTTGCAAGTTACCATTGTTCTTCAGCAGCCAGGTTCTGACGTACTCGGTTTTCTGGTCCCCCGATGCCGTCGGTGTCGCGTTATTGCTCCTCTTGGCTTCCTTGGCTGCAAAATTAATTTGTTATAAAATGAATTCAGATTAATTGAAAGTTCTCAGCACGTTTTCTTGGAGCAATGAAGGCCATAATCCACAATTTTCCGAGAGTGCTAATGGTCCATGGATGACCGACTCACCAGCAACCTTCCTGCTATTCCAGAGGAGCAGAACTCCGTAATATAATTCGTGCTTCGCAGTGTACATTCCGGGATCGATGGAATATCTCGCGAGGATTTCGCGCAACTCGTCTTCTGAGAGCCTCTCGAGCTCCGTTACCGAACGGATGTTGCTGATGGATGGGAATTTGTCTATCTTGGCAACTGGACCCTTGTCGGCTTCTGCTACAGGCAGGGCCGTCTTTGCTTCCGGTGTCTTTTTGTGGACCCTCTTGGACGTGTCATTCACTGTAACGCCAGTGCTACCTGCGAGACATTCCTATCGATTAGAGCGGTATCTCAGAATTCGTTGATGGCAATCACTTTGGTGCACTTACTCTGGGCGTGGATGGCATGCCAGAGGCATTGCACAGCATACACCAACTCCTGCCGGGTTTTGTACTTGTCCGGATCTATATTGTGGTGGCGCAGAGTGCCGCTCAGGTGATTGGCATCCAGGTGTTCGATGGATTTGATGCTCGACAGCGTTTCCAGTCGAAGGGCGTCGTATTTCGAAGTTTTTCTTTGAGTTTCTTGCACCTTTTTGCCGTGGTCTTGGCTGGCTTCAGCAAATTGGTGTTCTGATTTTGATCGCTGTTTACCGTTCATAGCTCCCAACTCTTTTCCATTTTGTTTAACGTCTTCCATGGATTGTGATATCTTTGCCTCGTTTTCTACAATAAAATAAATTGAAATTTGAATGGAAATAAATTAAGATATGTTGTAATGCACGATGAAAACAATGGAAGGCAACCGGACATCGACCATTGCTCTCCAAGACTTTGATTCATTTGGCAGCAGCAAATTTTCTAAACAGTTCATGTTTGGATCATCAATGGTAAATCTTGATGGAAGAATCTTAGCGTATACCCCAATACTCTCCATTAATTTAATTACACTAAGAAAAGTGGCAAACAAAGAAAGTCCTAAAAACTTCTTAAATTTCAAAACCTGAAATCTGTTTGCCACCTTCAATTTAAGTAAATTTGTCTTCACCTTTATCCTTTTTGAATCTCCAGATGCGTTTCACGGTGTACCTCATTTCCTCTTCGGTGGAAATTTCTTTGATGTCGAACGAGTGGTGATTCAGGATGCTCCTAATCTGTTTGATTGGAAGCTCGTCGATGTCCTTTAGACAGGAAATGTCTTTCAGTGAACCATCTAATCTGTCCATTATTTTCATTTGGTCCACCTTCCTCTGCCCGGTTGGAGTGCTGTCAATCGATATGCTGTCTTTGCTCTTGGTTATTTCCGCCTTCTTGAGCAGTTTCGGAGTTCCGAACTTGGGAAGGCGTGGTTCTGCATCCGGTTTCTTCAGGCTGTGCTTCTGGCCCTTGTCAGTGCTTCCCTCCTGAGGGTTCTCCAGTTTATTCGTCAGGGGAACAGTCGATGTCGATGAAATGTTTGATTCCTTCCTGGATTTTTTGTCTGTAAGTGCCAGTTCTTGCATGTTAGCTTACTGTTGAAATGATTTTTTATATTTAATTACCAATTGCCGAGACACTCACCGCCTTTTTCTTCTCTTTTGGACTTTCTTTGGGAACTGGTTGGAAATGCTTCTGGCAGATCATCGATAACCAGTTTTAAGTCCTTGTACGAACCATCCAGGCTGGATTTTGACTTTTGGATGCCCTTCTGGTCAGTGCTCAGACTCGTACCCTTGCTCAGTCCGGGCTCTGCGGCAGTGCCGGACTTTGTTGAAGAGTGTTTTGGGATCTGTGAGCTGGTGCTTGCTTGCGTGCTGTAAATTTTCGACAAGATGGAAATCTTAGATTTCCCCTGTTTGGCCTCTAGAGGAACTGCTCTGCTTTCTAGAGGAACTGCTCTGCTGGTTTTTGATGTTGTGGTATGTTGGGGTGGTGGACTTTGTTCGATGGTTTCTTGAGAAATCACGCTGCTTGGCTGTGGAAAATGAGATTTACCTCATGATTTACTCAACACTGCTTTGAATTTCTGTAGAGCTTGCTCAGTAAACCCGTTTGGCAGGGTCTGATGTGGTCTTACCCGTGGAGTCCATTCTCGGTGGACATCGAACCGGGTGAGAATCTGCTTAATTAGAAACTGTTTTTCCCACGTGTCGAAATGGTGCTTGGGGTAATGCAGCGTCTGGAGCATTCCAATGAGCTTGCTTCGGCTGATGTGCAGCATGTCTTCCGGTTCCAGAATCAGGTCCTTGCGGACGATGCACTCGTGGCATTCACCGCGGCAGTGCCGGCACACGTAGCCGTTGCATGATGAACAGCGGTTGAATTTCTGCAAGGATTTTTTTTTAAAGTTGCAATTATTTGGGAAGTTTTTAGCCTTTAGGAGTAAATTCATTACTCTTTGTGGTAATATTTCACAATTAATTAAAAATTTCATATTCAAAAGGGGCTAAGTGCCACAACTGAAAAATGATCTATGGACCAAGCCTTACAAAATGCAACAAAGGCGCAACAAATAAATGGTTTTCGTTACAGCATGCTCATGCAGAATATTCAATAAACGTGAACATAAGGTGTTTTGGAACATTTTGTTGAATATGTCACAAGCATACACGCACGTTTAATTCTTAAATCCTTTTGAATTTCAAGTCAGCCTCTTTAACTGTATTTAATAGTTTTTAAAGAGCAGATTATGAACAAAACAATAAAAGTATGAAGTAGTTTAAATTCGTGAAAGTCATTACGTCATTGTCTAATACTTTCAACTTCTCAACAAACAAAGTATCATTTCTTACATGCAAAAACATTATTTCCAAACGTGTTGGATCCAGCTTATTAGACATCTATCTGTGTTTGTTTGGTGTTTTTTTGTGTGCAAATAACTCTGTGACATGTGCTTTAAAAAAGTGAATCATTTTCTGAGGTGTATTCAAAATTGAAAATTCTAATGGAATAAGGTGAGATTTAATTTGAGAAAAGGTTGACCTCTGAAGTGTCCCAGGCGTTGTGTTAAGCAAGCATAAATTAATTTTTCTGCCTATTTTGCTTGGCTTACCCTTTGGCCTAAGCTGCCCAAACGTGAAATCAATCCAAGGGATTGATTCACTTGTGATGGCTTGCCCAATTCCTTCATCTCAACTCCGCTAATAATCTGAGGAATTACACCCAGCACCAACTGTGGAATAGAAACGAGATGGAGCTTCTTGTTTTGGAATGTTCTTACATTTTTTGGCAGAAAGATAATTTTTGTGTCAAAGAAAGGGCTTGGGCATAGGTCATTGTCCACGAGGGTTTGTTGGGCAAGCCAAGTGTTTTCGGTAAATCATCCTTGCCGGGCTCTTTGTTCTTACCGGAACTGTCGGCATGCAGTTGGCCCCGGAATTCAACGGCTTTTCGCAGCACTTGCACCTGGACGAATCGTATTTCGACTTGTCCTCCTTGGCCCGAGCCTCAACCGGTCCCTTGGTGCTGCTGGAGGGTTTGCCGTAGTCGATCACAGGTAGATTCTCGTTGACCACAATGGTGGAGAAGTCTTGCTTGCTGCCACCTACGCTCGGAATTCCCTCTTGGGCTTCGCTGCTGGTGCTGGGGTGGGTTTTCTTGGAGGGCGATTTGCTGGGCTCTTTCAGAGATCCTTTCTCGTTGGCTGCCATGGTCTTGGTTGGTTGTGCTGTTGACAGTGAATATTATCAATAACGCTTTGTGACGATGCACAGTGGAGTATTTGCACCAAAAAGCTGGTCAAAATTATGATGACATGATTTTTTTTCAATGAAAGGTGATTATCATGTTGAAGAAAGATTTGTTGGTCTACAAAGCCTGAAACTATGAAAAACACACCTAGTGAGAAATTTGGTTTCATAATACGACGTCATAGCTATCAGCCTTCATAACTAAACCAAATTTTTAGGTTTTCAACATAGGTTAAAATTTGACTTCCGGTCAGCTTTTTGGTGGAAATACTCCACTGTGCGTCGCTTTAAACAATTGACTTTTGATTTTAAGTTTCTCTAAGAGAGGAATCAGTTTGTTTTATGTTTTTGGTTTGGACACCACAATGTGCATGTCCACCATTTGACGTAGAAAAATCTGACGATATATATGCGTTTTGAAAATATTTTTCGGTGAATTAGTTTCTGAATTTGTTACTGATAATTGTAATCCCTCAAATATCGAAACGCATCTCTCTAAATTAAATGTTTGACGTTGTAATAACTAGGAACACAAATAAGATCCAGTTTTTATGTGTGTTTTCTGTTGTCCAACTAAAAGTTCTGCCAAGTGTGGGTAAAAAGTATCGAGAAAGAAACGAAATTCAACTTATTCCATTTAATTCCAACAATTTCCATTCTCGATATTTCTTCACAATATTTTAGCTCAACTTTTTCGTGTGCCACCTCTGTGAATATCCAAAGGCTTGTGTAATCGAGATTGATCTAATGATATTTCACAACAATGTTTATGCACTCTGCTTCGTTGTTTTTAGTTGGGAAACCAAACACCCAAAGTTAATTAGCCAAATTGGTACCTACCTTGCTCCTGGTGTCCAATTTCTGCCTAATTGCGGTTCGTCGCAATAAAAAATCTAGGGTAATTTATTTTTGAAGGTTCGCATTGGCCTAATATCAGTGCACAATGTTATCACGCCTTAAACAAACAATCCGCACCTTATCAGTTGCTGAGGTTACCTAGTTGTATTCTAGTTAATCTTTTGACCTGCGTTGATTGATCTGAACTTATCAGTAATATATCTTATCGAATGAGGCACGAATGCATTACCTACTGTTGGCATTTTTATTTATCCCAGTTTAATAGACAATAAGGAATACTGATCGGAGAGATAGCTGTTTAGATTTTTGACGCAATATTTAACACGTTGTGCTGACCTTGGCTAACTTAGCCTTGTTCTGTTTGTCTGTTGGGTGGTTTTCAATTATGTCCATCAACGATGTTACCTTTTAGTAACCTTTTGGTTGTAGAATAATAAATAAACAGATTACAGCTGGAGTTTTTTTACGTTTATTAAAAGATACAGTGCTAGCAGATAATGTGACATTGGAGCAGAATTCAATTTTTTTCTGTCCAAATAATCTATAAAATAGTTCATACGAAGCTTATATGGTTTTCATTGTTTTTTGTGAGTTTAAAGACGATGATGTCCTCTCTTATCCTCTGATGCCCTTGCCGGTCCTTCATTCGAACCAAACTCTGCATATCAATGTTGAATTACGCTCGGTAATCTTAAAACTACCGAAGAATTCAACCGGAAGTGGGTATCCCAATTTAGAAGGGTTGTGCCATTCCAGAAAAAAATCCTCCAATGCATTTCTTCGAAAGAAATGGGAATTTATTCTGTTGGAAGAGCTCTATTGTTTTTCTTTTTGACTGTCTATGTTATCTTCGTCTGGATGACTCTGACGATTGCCTCACGACAGATTGGACACTCCTGCAGGAAGTCGCTGCAGTAGATGCAGACCACCAAGTGGCCGCAGTTGAGCAAGATGCAGTTGACTGGGAAGTCCATGCAGATTTTGCACAAATCCTCATGGGGAATGTCTGTGTTGAAGAATGAAAATTAGTTAGTGTCAAGCCTGGTATTGCTGGACCAAGGAATGATGCAGTACTGACCATCAACGTCTTTGCTCGCTGGATCCTGAAGCTGCTTTTGTCTCACTTGCTCCATTGTTGAACTCGATGGACCTTCTTCGGGATCCTCAGCACACTTGGTGCTGGGTTTTTCCTCAGTTGCTTGCTGTTTTCCAGTTTGTTTTTCATCGCTGGATTCTTGCTTTGATTTCTCCTCTGTTTTGTTTTCTTCCTCAATCAGATCTCTGGTTTCAGTGAACTTTACGTGGCTTATCTCTGGATTATCATCGGTCGTTATTCGATAAGTTCTCTTGAAATTTAAAGAGAATCGTGTGTTTAACTTGATCTCAAGAAAAGTACTTCATTTCCAACTTCCCCCTTCGATATCCCAAGTAGCATTAATGATCCATATGACGTCAGTTAAAAGGAAATAGTGCCGTTATTTTGATTAGTTAAGAGATGAAAACCTCGTGTCACGATATCCCGAGTATGTGGTGTTATGTTTATGTCTTAAACGATTTTATATTTGCACATAACATGACGTCTGTTTTAGGCCGTTCGACCTTTTGAGTTCATTATAATTAACAAATAAATCATTTGGAATACAATTCAACAACAATGACGTCATCGGGGGACGTTGAAATTGCCCATATCAATAAATTTGGAAAGAGAAGTTTTTTTCCTACCCAGGTGGAAAATAAGCTTCTGAGTTAATCCATACGTGGTTAAATCAGAAATGGGCCACATGTATGGACTCATGTGGCCATTCATATCCGTAAGTCCATAAAATCCGTACATGTCCATATGTTTTTACGTTCTTGCATATGACCGACAATATTGTCAACATATTTAAACATATGGTCATGCATATCTGTGTATGCCTATACCTACCATGACTATAATACTTACCAACTCTGCTGGATCCCAGTCTTCCCGGATTTCCAGTCTGGTGTACAGCTGCTTTATCAGATACTGCTTTGGCCAGTTGATGAAATTGACATCTGCGAAGTGTAAAGTGTGAAGAACGGCCACCAGTTCCTTGGCTTCGACCTGCATGAGGCTTTGAGGATCCAGATCCAAACTTCTTTTGACCTCGCAGACGTGACAGTCTCTTGCGTGGGCGCAGTTTTTGCATATTCTTCTGTGACATGTCTTGCATTTTCGTTTTCCCTGAAACAAAAGCTAAATCGTGACCAAATGTATTCACATCCCTTGACTGGCATCCGCACCAGACCTACCAAAGGCAGAAATTTCTCCACAGCCGTGAATCTTTGTTCGCAGCAGAAGCAGGCAGACTTCCTCTTGGGCCCGTTTCTGAGGGGCCTGTAGTGGGACTCGTCTTCGTTGCCAGGACAGTTGAATACTCGTGGTTCCTCCCTGTCCTCGATGACCGCTATCGTGGCATTGCCTCGATTCGATTGCGCTTTTGTTGCCTTTGAGTGGCGCCTAAATGGGTTTCTCAGTCTGATGGACGACAGCCTCCTTGCTATGGACATTGCTTCAGGATTCTGTATTTTTCCTGAGAATTAACGAGTTGGCAAAATTTTTACTGGTGGCAGGCAAGTTTAGTAAGCAACACTTGAAGTGCGCATTGTTCAATTTTGGCTGACATTTTTTTTCTGAAAATGTCTGGCTAGATTCTTGAGATTTTCCATTTTTGAATGAATGTGAAGGTTTTTTTTCTGCAATGGCACAATCAGGTTCATCACTGCACTTGGCAGTTTTTTTGAATCTGCCAACATTTATGAACAATTTCATATTTAAAATTCTCGCAAATATGGTTAAATGTATTTTTTTGTTAAATTGCTAAATTTACTGTCGCATTTTTGAAAACAATATCCTAACATTACTTAACGTTATTTTTTTAAAAATATTTTTGAAGATAAATGTGTTCGTTGTGAATCTGTTTCACGTGTTAAGAATCTTTAGTAGCACAAACAGCAAATTGAACCAAATTTGCACTTTTTCAAAGGTGGCTGAAATATTGAATCCGGAGACAGTAGACATTAGATGGGATTTTTAAAAAAATGCCTCTTATTACGAACACAAAATTGTTGCAGACAATGGTTCTACTTTAATGTCAAATCTCAAGCGTTTGTTTTCCTGTGCAATTAGAATTCTGTGTCATTTAACAAAAATTTATTAATACAATATACGAACAACTCACTTTTCACCAGTATACCTCCGAAAAGCAAGGTCTTCCGGCCTTAAAATCCAACCTGTGGAAGGTCTGAACAATCGATAAGTGCTTTTCCAATCTCAGTTTTCAAAGGCGAACTAAGCACAGCAGCTTTTCGAACTGCGTACTTCTATTGTCCAGCAATGAATTGTTTGTTCTTATCAGCGAATTTTCGGTGTTTATAGATACTGCTTCAGATTGACTGCGCATGTTGATAACTTTCATTTCTGATTTCACATACCTTTAATTCGTACGTGCGTAAATCAATTCCGCAAGAAAGGTTACGAAATGAAGATAACAGGTTGTAAACCGTTGATTGGCGTCTTAATGAGCCTAAAATAATTTCCATACATCACTGATTAATGCTAACGGTTACGCTGTAAATAAAAATACTAAAATTATATCTGGTATCTGCACGTTTCATTTGTGTGAATGTATAGTAGATGTGTGGAATTAAAGTCCTTGTCCTTTTTACAATGCTAAATGCTCCAGACACACTGATATACTGTTCTTTGTGCACACGTACAATTTGGATTTATCATTTTTTAATGCAATTTTAATTGAATTATTGTTAAAACTTATCGTAAGGATTATGTTCTTTGAAAGTTTATCAGCATTTTTAACGTGTCTGTTTTCCCCTGTAACCTCGAACTGAGAAATTATTTTTGGTGAAAGTCATCGAGGTGTAGATTTTAAACAAAGACAAGTGTCGATTTAAAAAAAAAGTAACCTAGGACATAAAACGTGGTCATGAAAGACGCCATTGATGAATAGTTTGATACATTTTTATTGTTTATATATTAATTTTTACACACAGCAATCTAAAATTGTCTAAAATCCATTGCACAATATCCAACAGGTAAACTGGACAGGTCGTAGGGAAATTTCAAGGAACTCTGATACAGCCTGCAGGAAAGGGCGGTGAAAAACAATGATGATAAAAATGATGGAGCTGAATCATTAGACTACTGGAATCCCACGTTACATTTTAGGAAGTATAGACAAAGCTTTGACTATCCCACAAAACTACTGGAACACATTGGCCACCGATCCAATGAGCTTCTTTGGTGTGATTTCTCTCTCTCTCTCTCTCTTAAATACATGAAAAAGAAGTTAGGATTTGTATAGACGAACCACCTTCGTCACGTAGTTCCTGCAGATGGGGCATTCGGTGATCTTGTGTCCACAGGCTGTGCAAGTCGTGACGTGCCCGCACTCCAGGAGGACGCAATCGATTCGCTCGCACATGCAAATTTTGCAGAGGTCATCCGGTTGGATAGCTTGGTTTTCGTCTACAAATGAAAGCAGGGTAAGGAAGACCAGGTATAGCCTTCAGTAGAAAGCTACCCCTGTCGAGAGTAAGTGGGTGATGGACTTCCTCCCATCAGGGGTAGGTTACCACCGCACTCTCTCTTGCTAAGTGCTGGTTGACTCACGTTTCTTTTTATCGTGCCACAGAGTCTCCAACTTCTCGATGATTTCTTGCTTCTCTTGGCAACCCACATAGCTCACTGAATGCTTAGACAGAAGCTCCTTTATTTGCCTTATTCCCATATTTCTTATGATTTCCGGGCTCGTGATGTCTTCCAGGGTTTCGATCTTGGAAACCCGTTGAGGCTTCGGAGGTCCTTGGAGTTCGATCGGGACTTCGTCGTGCTGCTCGTAGCTCACGCTGTACGTGGACTGATGGCCATTGTTTACTAAAAATAAACAGATCAGCTATTAAGTGTACCATCAGGCACTTGCATCAAAAGTTAGTGAAGCCTTTGATGCTTCGGAAATATAAAAAATAGGCTGATGTTACTTACAGTGCACTTCTTGGCTTTCTGTTACATGGATTGTTTTCTCGTACACGCTTTCATCAGTTCTGGGCGGTTGGATAGCCGCTTCTTGGTGACCTTCTGCAACGGAAAGTTTTCCGTTATTAAACTGCTGTTTTGTTTCTGAATACCATTTCCAAGTGGAAAAATTAAATATGGACATATATGGCTAGACCAGAAATTGGCCACACAAGGGCATGTATGTTTATTGATATCCATATCCATATATACCTGTAGAAGTCCATAAAATCCTTACATACCAATGCATATCTATATATTTCCACATTTCTTTGTAATTCTTACATATGCCCCTATATGGTAACATATTTACTGATATGATCATGCATATATATATTTGCGTCGGTACCTTGGAAATATGGCCATATTAAAGTTTTCCACCAGGGTACTGTGTTGAACCATGAGGGCTGAACAGAAATTTCACTACAAGAAGACATGCCCTACTTTACCTTTGTTTACGGTCTTTTTTCGCCACAGAACTTGCAGTCGAGCAACCAAATCTTCCTTCTGCTCTTCGGGGTTGGCAGAAAGACCGTGCCTTCTGAGCACGGCCTTGATGGCCTCCACGGACATGGACTCGATTTGTCTTTCGGATAAAATGTCCTCGAGACGCACTTCCGGTGGTTGAACTTGCTCTTGTTCCTTAACCGGTATAGGCTTGTCGTCAGCTCCGGCATTGGTACTTCTCCAGTGCTTCTTGGCTTCGCGCAAAAAGTGCTCGTGCAACAGGAGACCCTGGATTGGCAAGTTGTTCCTAGTCAGATACCTTTGCAGGTTTCTGGACGTAAGGCGTTCCAGATCCTTTTCCGACTGAATGCTGTCGAAGTCGATTTCCTGCTGTAGTGATTCCGTGGATGATTTCCTGGACCGGTTCAAGCCACCGAAGCCAGAGTTGCTGAAGGCCCGTTCCAGACTTCGGCCTCTGTCGACCTGCTCTTGCTTCCAGACCTTGATGACTTCCTCTATGAGATCCTCGCGTTTCCATATGTCCTTGAGAGGGGTTCTCGCTTGCCGAAGGATGGCCCTCAGCTTGTATTCTTCCATGTTTTCAATCTCCTCTTCGGACATTACGAATGTCAGGTATGCGGAATTGGTAGCGGTGCGACCGAGCATGTAGCTCTTGGTGGGAGTTAGAGGAGTTGGAGGTTTTTTTGGAATTTCTGGTTTTTTCTTGCGCAAAACAGGCTCTTCTGCCGGAGGAAGGACCACCGGAGGCTCTTCCAGAGGGAGTTCGGTGCGGTCGAGATGTACGTCGTGGCTTCGCGCATCCGTTTCGGTGAAATCAGTCTTCATGGCTACGTTTATTATTTGGGGATCGAGTGCTGGTGGGGGTGGCAATGGAGGCAGGGAGCAGATAGCAAATTCTGTATCAGGTGAAATGTTTCCTTCAGAATCCTCGCCCTCGGAAATGGCCTCTTCGTACATGGAGATACGGTTTGACTTGTTGGCATGCCACAGCTTGGTCACTTCCTGGATCAACTGTTGTTTGTCCAACCAGTCGGCCTTGATGCCGTGCTTCTGGAGCAGGAGCTGCAGGTGATGCGTCTTCATCTTGTTGATGTTCTCCTCACTGAGGATCTCGTCCATCGAGACCCCCCAAGACTCCGGTCGCTGCACCTTGGACTTCAGGATCTTGGCGACCTGCTCATTGTTGTTCTCGATGAACGGAATGTCCATCGCTTTCATGTCCGTCTGTCCAGACTCGGCCTCTGCTTCTTTGAACTGATGAATGCCGGAATTGGAGTCGGCCCCTTGTTCATCAAGGGCTTCAGTCAACTCGGACAATCTTTGTGCAGTGATGCTGATATCCGCATTCCTGTCATCTGGCATCTCATCGTTCCCGCTTCCGCTCAGACCGGCTTTGATGCTGTAGACGGTCCCCAGGAACTCTTCAGGAGTGTGCATGCCATTCTGGTTGGAATCATCCTGGTAGGTCCAAGAAGTTTGATACTCCACCGATTTGTCGCTGCTGATACGCTTGCGCACGGCTTGCGTGAAGTCTGGGAACTCCGAGCTCGCATCCATGTTCTGCTCCATCTCCCGTAGAGTGTCAAAGAACTCCTCCGGAGACATTGGGACCTCAAAATTTGATGGTCCTGCACCGGCATTGAGGTGACTACCGGTGGCCAGGTCTTCTCTGTATTCCTTCGCTTGCGAAAAGGCCTCTTCGTCCGAGTCCGAGTCCGAGATCTGCTCGGTGACCGGATGGAAGCCGACTTTCTTGCCGGTTGGTATCTTCAGGGGCAGGCTCGCTGGTCGATGGGCCATGCCTTGGTCCTCGTCTTTGGGGGTCATGTACACGAAACTGTCGCTCGTTTCCATGGACTCTGATGCCATTTCGTAGATGCCGGATGCAGGCCGGTTTTCGATGCGCAGTTCCTCAGTGGCCTCCGGTGCATGCCCCAGGAACGCCTCCATGTTGTCGTAGTCTTGGAAGTCTTCCATTCGAAGTGAAAGCCTTCCTCCAAACTCCAAATTGGCTTTATTCTTCATTTCTTGATGCTCGTCCTGGATGGGCATCTCGGAGATGACCGCATCGTGGTTTGCCTTTTGGATCACTTCCTGATCCTGAGAACTTGTTGGGACAGTTGTCATCTTTGGCTTCTTCGGTTGGTCCATAGGTCTATAGACAGTGCCATGAGCCTGCCCCATGAACGCTTCCATGTTGTTGTAATCATGAACGTCTTCCAATCGCATTGAAAGACTTCCTCCCAACTCCAGATGGGATTCCTTCTTCACTTCTTGATGCTCATCCTGGATGGGTATCTCAGAGATGACCGCCTTTGGCTTCGCATCGAGGTTTTCCTCGTGGATCTTTTCCTGTTCCTGAGAGCTTGACTGGAAAGTTGTGAGCTTCAGGTTCTTCGGTTGATCCTCTTCGGAGTCGTCGCTGTTGTCGTGATCGAGGTGTGGCAGTGCAGTGATGCTTATCTTTGGTTGGACCTCTGGGGTACTGATCGGTTGTTGGGGCCCGTTGGACGTACCTGAGTTCCTCTGCCATGTCCTCCAGAACTTGATGGCCTCGTACTGCAGTGTATTCTTCTCCAGCCAGCTCTTGTTGTATCTACCATGCTGCTGGAGAAACGCTTTCAGCTGCTTGGTTGACCAACTCTGGATTTCGTCAACGCCACTTATCTTCTCCAGGGGTGGGACTGTGACGGCCGGTTTTTGGGGGCTTTGGACGGTTTCCACCACCGTTGGAATGTCCGCTTGACCTTCTGCTGGCAGAGTGAAGCTTTCTCGTTTCTTGGTTGCGTTCGGCTCGGATCCGGCTTGGTTAACCTGTTGTTTCGGACAAAGTATTGTTATGATTGATCATTTAAAAAAACAAAAACAGGCAGCACAAAATATTGTTGTGACTCAAGAGCTAAACGTGTTTTGGAACAATTTATATCTAATGATTTTGAGGAAGCCTGGGAAACCTGGAATTGTCATGGAAAATAGAAAGACAAGGAATTGTGAGGAAGAAGTTGGAGAACTGATTATGTATGAAACTGATTTGTTTGAAAAAGTCAGGGAAGTTTGTATCAGTACTACATTTGTTTTCATATAGTTGTCTACATGAATAGGAAAATCTGTTCAAAAACTAGAAAAGTTCATCAATAAATCTAAGTTGTTAGGCGACGTGAAAAAGAACATGATGAAAATAGTACCAGCTAGTATAGCATGTTAGAGTGATCCACTTACGCGAATTTCAACAATTGGCTTCTGGTGCTGTTGCTGCTCGATCTGCTTCCGGTTGGCATCATTATTTCCTGGAATCTTTATCGCTTTTCTCCAGAGCTCGATGGCCAACTCTTGAAACTCTCGTTTTTCGTTCATGCTCCCGTCATACTTCCCGTAGTGCTTCAGGAAGCTTCTGATCTGCGGAATGGACATCTGCCTGATTTGCTCTTCGTTTTGGATGTTTTCCAGCAGAGGAAATTCTTCGGTCGGTTTCGTGTGGCCTGGAATCTTATCCTTGTTCCCTTCCTCTGTGGTTTTATCGGTGATTTTTGGCATCTCGTGTATGACAGCCTGTGGCTCGTCATTGTCTTGCTGAAAAGGGATTGATAAGAGCAAATGTAAAAATGTACGCTAGAGATACCTCTTTTGATCTCTTTCAAGATGGCCAACCTTAAAGGACGTGGATGTGCTGGGCTGTGATGCTCTTGCATTGCCGTCCAATTCGCAGCGTCTGACTATTTGTCGAATCATTTGCTCTTCCGTTGCAGTTTTGATGCTTTGGCCTTTCACCCCCAGCCTCTTGCTGATGGCCTTGATGCTGTCCTTCTTCAGCATCTTCAGGGCAGCTTCACTGTTGGTGTTGTCATTGTTCTTCAGCCTGCATATGTAGCACCGATTTTGCTTCATGCACTTTGGACAGACTTCTTTGTTGCACTGCATGCAGGCATGGCACTGTTTTTGGGCGAAATTATCGGGCAAGAGTTAGTAACCAGTGAAATAAAACAAGTTTAGCTGAAATAATTTGTAGCAAATTTTTCCCAGCAAGTGTTTTTTTTATAGTTTTGTGGTATTTCCCTTTTTTTTTCAGAAATGAAAAATTAACTAAACTTGTAGTTCTTGTATGTGCCTCCCAAAGAAAGCCAAGATGGCAACCAATGAGACGTAGGCGATTGTACTAAAGGGCCAAACGAATAAATTATGCCCACCATGCAAAAAAAATATTTCAACATTTTTGCTTCAAAAACTCATTAGATTAGAAATCCTATACTAACTTAGTTATATTTTCTAATTTGAAAATGTCCAACTTATTTATAAAAAAACTGAAATAAATTTGAAAAAAAAACGTTATCCAAACTCCGAAGACGGGTTTTCACGGTTATTTAATTTCTTTTATAAGTAAATATTTAATTTTTAAACTATTTTTACACGGACTGAAATAAATGTAGCAATTATAACAGGTATTTGTAGCAAACATATCTATTTTTTTGGCATGTTTTAGCATCAGCAAAGTATTCCGCAAGCTAAATTTGCACTGTAATAATGCTGAATACCTTAATTAACAACATAACAGTATAAAAACCCTGCCCAAGGGCATATTTTTCGAGTATACCCACGGCCGCCATCTTGGACCGAAAAACCGTTTTCTCCAGCTGAATGTCCAGTATTATCGTAGTTTCAAACTCTGATGAACCTACACTGCTAAGTGCATGGTGCTAGTTATATCATTACCTCCACTTTGGACAGGCACAAGGGGATGGCATTCTTGCTGACCGATCTCTGACAGCACTGGCAGGTCAGTTTGGCCTTCTCAGGCTTCTTCGAAGTCTTCCTGGATGACCGGCTTTTCTTGGGCGTTTTGGACGACATCCTGTCTCTCGTGGGCAGTGGCCGCTAGCTGCAACGACTGGTTACTAAAATATCACTCAAATTCAAGACAGTTCTCTACACTTTAGACATTCAGTATCTCTGGACGCCATTTTGAGTTTCGGGTGTGAGTGGCCACCTAGCATCCAAAGGCCAATCGCTATTTCCGTCAGTTTATGCTAGTTTATTGGATAATTTGGGCAAGGCTGCTTCTAGCCAGCTATCATTTCCAACTGTCTTGACAAGCGTCCTCCGTGTCTGTTGATTGAAATTTCACAGGCTTGCCAGTGCCACGTCAGCCGATGCATGGCCGATTTTTTTTGGAGGTCTTTGAATGAGCAAAACGAGCAACGGGTGGCCTGATTAAGACTGGTTTTTCGGTTTCTTACCTGGCAGGTGCTTCCCCAAGACGAAGACAGCAGTGGGGGTAGTGGCAGGAAATTAAAACCAAACACACTGTCACGCCTACATAGAAGCGTGAACGTCGTAATGGCAGCTTTGGAAAAAATGGCTGCCGGTGATATTGCCTCAATTCACGCAGCTCTTATCAATTATAATTTTTTTTATCGGAAAGTATACACACTGAGTTCGATAGGGCTGCGTGAGGCCATGCTTCCCCAAATGTTTCGTCCTTCACTCCTTGCCAACCTCCAGTTTCGTCAAACTTTGTAAGGCTAGGTTGGGTTTCTGGGTGTGAGCTAATTTACGTTCATTTGTGGCCAAGTGTTTTCCGAATGAAAGCAAATATTGGGCTTGGGTGACACTCGCACCTGTTTGCTCAGCCGCGAGCTTGTTAGGGGATTTAACGGGCCGTTAATCACCCGTGCTCGCATAATGTCCGGCGTGATGTTGTTGTTGTCGCAAATAATTAGCAGTGACAAGTCAAGGCCTGGTGCCCATAGCGTTTCTAGCAACATTTGAAACGTAAACGGCGAAACACATAAATTTAAAAAAGGATATTTAAAAAAATTAAAACGGTTGTTAACTGTCTTTTGCTTTCAATTATTTTTGTAAATTAAATTGTGTTTCACTGTTCTCATTTGAAATATCATTGCAAATATACTGTATGAACTTTTTGTTCATTGTAGTGATTTTTGGAAATGAAATAATCTTTCATTGTTCGCAATAGAAACTTTGCTCAGAAACTCAAAATCAGCCATACTTTTAATATATTTGAATTATTTAAGGATAATTTAAATCGAGCGAGAGAAAAAAAGTATGCCGGGGGCGATTTTGAATTTTTAAGCAAAATGTTAAATGTAAACAGTGAAACACTATTTAATTTTTAAAAATAATTCAAATTGAGAAAAAAGATATTATATGGAACATTTTGAATGATATTTCAGATGTAAACTGTGCAACACAATTTTAATTGTCAGAAATAATTAAAATCAAGAGAAAAAAGAATTGAGTCGTATTTTAAATATTCGTGCAAAATTTCAAATGAAACCAGTGTAAAACTATTTAATTTTTAAAAATAATAAATAAATCGAAAGAGAAAATGCATAAAAGGTTTAATTTGCAACATTTTCAAATATAAACAGTAATCACTATCCAGTTTTTCAAGGTATTTAATATCGAGAAGAAATAATGGAAATAGGGGGAATGTGAATTTTTGAGCACAACTTCAAATGTGACCAGTGAAACGTTGTTTAATTTAAAAAAAATATAAATCGTAAGGAAATAAAATATCCTTATGTTAATCACCATTTGTTACTTACAAGAGCATCGATACGTTGTTGTTTTTGAATTCAAGCTTCGCAAATTGGTGTTGTCTGAATTGTTCTGAATGAGACGCGTTTGGTGATTGGTCTTATCTTGATAACATTTTTAAAATGTAGTGAAAACTCAGAAAAGCTGTCTTCCAATATACTCGTTGATGACTTCTTATCCTTGTTATCAGTATTTATCATCATGGTAGTACCGATATTTATCCAAATTCAAACATTGCAGTTTGGCATTGTCCTGCTATCTGTCTTCATTAGGTGGGGTTTTTCAGCGTCATAGAGACGCTTCAGGCTTCAACCCATACAATTTGTCATTAGAATTTTTTTAAACTGAAAACTAAGCCATTTTACAATTTTGGTCAAATTTCAAAGTTTGTAATGCCCTGGACACGAAATTTTCGCATTTGTATTCGAGCTATTTGGCGACAGGAAACGGAGTATTGTTCTTGCTGCAACGTATGCAGTAATCTGAATAATTCAAACTTTGTTTGTTTGTGAAAAATATTTTCACGCTGATTTCATTTTGGGGGACCACCTGTTATGGTCGTATTTTTTATATATAAAACAAAGTGTTGCTGAGTTTGGTTTATGGGTTTCTATGCCCAACCCAAAAGGATGTTTACCGTCCAAAATAAATTACTCCCAAATTTTTCCTTCAAATGCTTGTTGCAATTGCAAAATTAATTTTTTCCTATATAGAATTTTGTGGCAAGTTTATCAGACGTTTATCAAATCTACGATATATCATGGCCTATGATATTTTAGAGTACTACGAGGGAATAGCATCATGAGATTGTTTGTATTTTAAACTCCAACATGTCTATCAGTATTTAGGAAGCCAATTCATGGACATCTTACCAAATCATAATACTTTCTGTCATATGGTTAGCAATCACACCCTGACGTATGTGGAGCTATTTTGACAGTTTGCAGCCGGTTTGTGTGCCAAATTTCATCAGAAAGCAAATATGATAAATAGTGTTGTCAACGATACGTGATACCGGCTTGGAACGGAGAGATATAAACAAAACAAATGAGATATATAACAGTATTTCGTGAATGGCAGTTTTTACAAACAAAATGACTATTAATTCTGAGCTCTTGTTTCTCATTAATTCAGCTGTTTCTTAACACTGTTTAAATGTAAACATCGATCAGTTGTTATCACGAATAACCTTATCAGTTAATGGTTTGCCAGCTCTTAAATATCTCATCGCACTTTCTGCTAATGAGAGGATGGCTGTGCAATGTCTTGGGTCATGGTTTCAGAATGTATTTCCAAATACAATCCACTAATTTCTTAAACAACGTTTATTCAACTATCCTGATTCTGGTCGTGAATCATTATTCAAAAAGTATTAAAATTATTTTTTCTCAAAAAAATGAACATGTTGGCCTGTTAATTAAGCATGCAATAACGTAGTGAATCGGCTCACATCAAGAATCTCAAGTCTTTGTGAAATATATTATTCTGCAAATACGTGAAAACGCGTCTTTTAAATGCTCTAAATGAATTAGGTTGAGGAAAGAGGCAAGAGGTTGCTTCGCTGAAATTCGAAAATACTGAAAATCATGAAAAACTAACTTTCTAAAAAGTGATAACTAAGAGCTGGATAGATATTGGCTGATTAATCACCAATTTAAAACCTTAGAAAACGTATAAGAAAATCCAACAGTGAAATTGCAATAAAAATAAACCTTCCTGTTTGGGATTTGTCTGCAGATGAAAATTTATTGCCAAATTGAGAGAAGGAGCAGAGCAGTAACTGCGTTCAAAGATTACTAGAAATGTACAAAATTAGGGAAATACAAGTAAGATATTTTGCAAAGCAATATATTCTTTTTTATATTTTCTGTATATTACGTTTAACCTCTTAGTTGTGCTTGAATAAAGAGAGTGAAATTAGTTTTTCTGTGCAATTTAAATAAATTATGCCAAACGCGTTTCATTTTAATTTATATTTCTAAACGTTCTACAAGTTTAAATTTATAAACAATTTGTACTGATTATCTGGCAGAAATCTATCATATGTCATTATTTTTTCGTTAATTTCGCCAACAGCGTTCCATTTATTAGTTACATTTATCAACAGCAATTTTATAAAATCTGCAAAAAAACAGCGATTATTTAAAAAATATATCGCCTTAGAGAATTTGTTTAGAAAGTGTGTTAATTTTGCAGGACACGAACAATCCTAGTGATGTATTGCCTGCAAATTGGACACTCTTTAATGCGATTGCCGCAGTCTGTGCAGCTGATCAGGTGACCACATTCCAAGAAGACGCAGTTCCTCCTGGCCGTCAGACACACGGTGCACAGTTCTTCGGGTTCTATCTCAGCATCTTTAGGCATTGCTGCAAGGAATGAAAATGAGGAGCTGGTTATACGCTACCCGCATGGCTGACAATGTGCATGTCCCTACTTACAAGATTGCTTTTTGGCATCGTCCCACAGCAGCTTCAGTCGACTGACCAACTCAGTTTTCTCGCAGATGGTCTGGCATTCCACGTAGTTGTCCGTCAAGATGCTCTTGATTTGACGTGCACTTAACGTCGCCATCATATCTTGGCTGGAGATGTCTTCCAATCTTTTGATCTGGGCTTTGGGAATTCCCTCATTTGCCTTGCTTTTCGGTGCTTGGGTCTGGTTTTCAGTGGACTGAACCTCGTCTTGTTTGGAACTGCCATCTTTGTCTGCATTGCTGGGTTTCGCAATTGCATCTGAGTGATCAGTTATTCCGCTGCTTTCAAAGGCCACTTCTGGTCTGGCTGCTGCTTCTGGTCTGTTCGCATCAACGTCTTCCTTGATTGCCACTTCCGTCATTTCGGCATTTTTTGGTAGGCAACCAGCAATGCTCTCTTCAGCTCTCTGCAGCTGGTACTCTGCAGCATTGCTTTGCTGATTTTCTTCTTTCATGTCATTAGAAGAGGAATCAGAACTTGATCCTGTTGGGAAAAACGTACTTGGTGGGTCTGTTTTTGGTGTTAAGGATCTAGAAGTGAAATCTTGATTCTCTGCAGCATTGCTTGTTTCTCCTATGTCACTAAATTGTAAACCAGAACTTGATTTTGTTGCCGAAGGCAGACTAGGTTTGTCCTGTTTTGGCCTTATGAGTCTTGAAGTGGAATCTTGATCTTCTGTAACTTTGCTTTGATTTCTTTTTTTAATGTCATGAGCTGGGGAATCAGAACTTGATTTTGTGGTCAAAATTTGAGTATGTTGGCTTGTTTTTGTTGTCATTAATTGTGTGGTTTCTGAAATGGAATCTTGTTGTTTGGAAACCTTTGTTTTATCAATGCTTTCATCTGTGTTGTTTGTATCACTAAGAGTTGTGGATTCTGAGCTGAATAAGGTGGGCTTGTCTGAACAAGTACTTGAAGTTGGTCTTGAATTCTCAACTGATTTTAAGTGAGTTACAGGACCTGGATCCAGGCTTAAATTTGCAATTCCGTTTATCACATCGTCTATCTCAGTGGTATCTTTTTGCACCTTAACACGGGGAAGGGACTCACAGTCAATTTTTGTATTTCTCATACAGACGTCAGTCGTTTTCTGTGCTTCCGTCTTCGTTCTTCGTAGCTGTCCATCTGAGCTGTCCTTCTCCGCTTCCTCCATCGTTGTTCTTGATGCTGAAGCATTGCTGATTTCCTTCGAATGCGTTGTTTGCTCTGTGGGATGGTTTGATGCTTGCTGGATATTTTGGTTTTTGCTGCTGCTTGCTATTGCGTCACTTCCGCCTTCATTTGCAATACTGTCCATTGCATTTTGGGCTGGTAACCTGTCTGTCGTACGTGAGTCCATTGAGGGATTCTCTATTGGGCAGTTGGATTTCCTACTTCCCTCTGCCATTTGTTTTATCCCTTATTTCAGTACGATTTTTCTGTAATAGAAATTTAATGCAGTTTTTCTGCGACATTATCACCTCTGTTTTATATTTTCATTTCAGCAAGTTTAAGTTATCATAGCCGATATATACTACATTTTCTAATTTTGTAGCTTAGCTATTACTGATTACAACAAGAGTATTTATGTAGACAGTATAAGAAATGATGTCTACCAAATAGTTGTCTACCTTTTTAAACATTAATGTTAAATATCGTTATGTATATTAGCATACTTAATATT
The DNA here is from genome assembly GCA_034700785.1 of Rossiulus vilnensis. Lineage (NCBI taxonomy): Eukaryota > Metazoa > Arthropoda > Diplopoda > Julida > Julidae > Rossiulus > Rossiulus vilnensis. The sequence goes on along the minus strand of JAQIXS010001984.1, from coordinate 1,305 downwards.
TTGCAAAAATGAAGTCACTGTAACCCCAAAGTTTCCTCTTCAAGCTTAACGTTTTTTTCACTTCTTATTTGCGGGAAAATGGTTCCGTAATGACCTAAATATTCCATCGGATGTACGTTTCATGAGATGTACGTTTCGTGAAATTGCTCGACTCGTCACAAGTTCTGCTTTCTTATCTTGCATTATCTTATCATTTTTCGTTGATAACTGTTGGTGACTGTTGATGACTAATTGCGTTTAGAAATGCATGGATTATTACGAAAAGGTTTGCAAAAAATAAACTCAGACTGTACTCAGCCAATAAAACAGTCGAAACAGTTCATATTAAGGCTTAGCCAAAATGATGTCCCTCATAGAAACAAATTATTCACACATTTTTGCTTTAAATTATTATAATAATTGCTAAATTGAACTGTTTACGTATAGAATTGGTCGTCCATTAGAGTATAAGTTATTTTTTTATCATTTAAAAAATCTTCATATGCGTCTTAATTTATGTAAGATGTTTTATTGAATTGCAACTTAAGACCTGAGTAATCCAAGACTTTTATATTTCATCAAATTCCGAATATATTCACGGAATATCAATACAGGCTCTGGTCAATGACACTTCGAACTGACAAAGTGATTTTAATTCTGAAATGTTCGCACAACTTTAACAACATAAGACCGACAGATAGGACATTCGGTCATCTTCTGCGCACACTCGATGCAACACACCAAGTGTCCGCATTCCAGTAAGACGCAGTTTTTCTTCGATGACAGACATATCGTGCATTTATTATCACGTTTATCACCGCCATCATCTGAAACGAAACATATTGCCATCAGTCTCGCCAACCACATTTTATTTCAACTCGATGTCGGCTTACCTTCTTTTTGGCTTTTGATCTGTTTCCACAAGAGTTTCACTTGATCGACGAAATCCCTTTTCTCCAGACCGCCCTTGACGTCCATCTTGTTTTTCACCAGAATTTCCTTCAGTTGGCGGATGCTCAGTATCGATATTTGTTCCTCACACTCGATTTCTTCGATTCCTATCAGGTTGACGTTGCTTTGTCGTCTGCCTGTGTTATCCTTGGAGCTCTCATCGCCTTCAGAACAAAGAAAATTCTTAAGTTTAAAAAAAACTGTTATGCGGATCCCGGAAACGGGTGTTTCCCTGCAATGCAACCTTATAATTATAAAAAGAAATACTCAAACCCGGAACCCAGGTTTAACATTCAAGTAAGGGCCATGTGTGGACTAATGACTTATTCCATATGTCCATGATATCCATATATGCCTGCAGGTACTGTTTATCTA
>JAQIXS010001983.1:0-25428 GCA_034700785.1 Rossiulus vilnensis | reverse complement strand
TTATTTCATCTTATTTGGGGGACAGGCAAAAAAGATGATAATGCATCTGAAATTAAGATGTTTCAATTTGCAGTGTACTCGAAAACTACTTGAGTAAGATCGGCTCTCGCTCTCTTAACATCGGCCCAGGGCTGTTTATTGCGTTGTTTATTTTCATTTCACATAAAATCGATCAATAATAACCAGTTTTGAAATTCGCTTTCGACGATGATGCATCGTGATCGGCGGCCGTAAAAAATCATCCGGGGATGAGTCAGCGATGGGTGCGAAAAAGAGCGGACCGAGGATTTTTCGGGGGGCCGTAACATCGAAAAATGCATGGTCGTCGATCGTGATGCCGTATTTTGTACATACAGTTTGCGCCATACGTTGCAGTGCCAGTGTTCGACGCATAATACAATCTCTCTCTCTCTCGCTCTCCATTTTTTATTTTTCTTGCCATCTGACAGCCTCACTGAGGGATGATTAATGCCGAAAATCAATCAAAAGGAAAAATGCTGCAGTCACTGGTGCACGTGTGCAAAGATGGCCGCCTCTCCGGGGACCGAGCTGCATGTGTGTGTGTGTTGTATACACGAATTTTGGGCAAATTGAAAAAAAAAGAAGGAAAAAAAAACCGAAATTGTGCTGAATCCGCGGTCATCATTAATTAGAAAAACGGGTGGCCCGACGGATGCAGCGCCGAAAATTAACGATTTCGAGTCAAGAGTCGAAGACCTTTCTCGCCTTCCGCCACGCTTACTGACCGTGAAACACCCTCAGTAATACTGTCAATACCAAAACACGGGGTTACCACTGAAATTAAACTTAACTTCCCTGACTTTTCCAAGTTTTTTTTTTTTGGAACAATTTCTATGACTTTATCAAAAATATTTACCTAATAAAAATGGAAACGACAAATGTACCACTTTTACTTCAGCAGTTGAAATATTGCGATATGGAAAGAAAGGGATTCCCCCTATCATTGCGTAACTATGACCAGATACGCCCTCTTTTGAGCAGTGTCGTAAACAATCACTGGCTAAGCTTGGAGCCAAGTGTCATAAAAGAGTCCCGCCTTTTTCATCACCATGATTGATCAGAAATCAAAATAAGCAGGCCCAAACAACAAATATATAATAGCCTACTGTACGAAATATTCTTTTCAAAAGTTACTAAAATGCCTGCCTCGGTTATGATTTTATTAATTTCAACTTTGGCATTTCCTTCATAAGTAATGTTTCTAAACAAAACTTTCACTAAACAAGCAGCTAAAATTCATTATTTGTGATCAAGGTTTGATAAAATTTTCGCATACAGGTACATGGCGAATGTCTAACCCAAATTATTTTAGAAAGTTTACCGAAATTCATCATTTGTGATCTAGTTTTTCACAAACGTTTGGGTACAACGTGTCCTTTATTGTTCATGTTTCTTAAGATACTTTTTCCATGGGAAAGTGAGCAAAAATCGATTATTCGTGATCTAGTTTTTATAGAATTTTCGGCCATACTTCATGAATATACCTTTTGCAAATGCTAACCGAAATAATGACATGAAATATTTCTCTACCCTATCTCCCCAAAAAATATCAACCACATCGTATATCTTTACTGACAGTAGGGTACTGCTGAATTGAATTGAGCACATTTATGGGCAAGCCCTTACCAAACTCGAAAATGGCGGACATCGCTGATAGGCGCGCAACCAAAGCGTCCAAATTCAAAAGTTGAAACGAATTAAGGATTGCTAAGGGGTGTGTGTGTGACGCCCTGGGTCGATCCAAGATGGCGGCGGAAGCGTTTCGCCTGTAAAGGGGCGCGATGGAGAGAGACAATCCGAATCGATTTTTAACTTGTTAAAAAACAGTAGGGGTGTGGATAGAGATTTCAATTTAATGGCGGTCTAGGGGACACGCGCTTCGTTATACATTTATAGCAGATAGAGCGATAGGGGGGGAGTGGAACGAGCTTATGGGGGGGTAAGGGAGATAAATGGTGTTTTTGAGATCATTGGCGCGGCGACAGAGTTACGGTCTAATTTGCACCCGTGTTAGGTCATATTTTACGGAAAATCTCGTTACGATAGGCAACTGCGACCAGAATGGACATCGGGAAAAACGTCATTTTGACCGTGGAAATCGCCTCGGCCACCCAGCGTCCAGATAAGAGTACGAAACGGACGGCGATGGGGTTGGGGGCTGGAGTGAAAAATCATTAAACGCGAAACGGCAGCTATAAAATGACCCAAAATGGCCTTTTGTCGAAACCAGAGTCGACCAAATTGGACATTGCGAGTCGAGGTCTCCGCCATCCACCGCCTCCTAAATTCAGCCTCCATTTTCAAGCTCTTGATGGCTTTTTCTTGCTGGAAAATGCCACCTATAAAAACGGACGTTCCGAGCGTTATCGGATTTATTCTAAAGGTCGAGGGGGTCAGTTCGTAGCGACGCCCCCTCGCGGCCGACAGGAGGAACGAGTGGGCTGTGGCGGATGGCGACCGAGGGTCAATTGCACCCGAGGGAAAGTCATAAAGCGCTGGGACGACGTCGCCAAGATGGCGTTGGTGGGAGTGAAGAGCATCCGAAACATGTCGGCATTTGTATCCATCGTTCATAAATTCATTTTCATGGTTTTACAAGTTGAAAATTAAATGCAAAAAACTTACAAGTAAGTCTTGTAAGATTTCAACCGCCTGTATCGTCTAATCCCAAATGGTAGCAAATTGGCTTTAAAACAGACTTTAAAATTTGCTTATGCAGGACGTCATGCAGGAAAACTAATAATATTTACAGTGAAGTAAGGAACAGTGAAGCCATTAAAAATTCTGAACAAATTTACAAATAAGATGACGTAAAATGCTAACGCCAGTACTTACATTATTTGCAACGCTACTGTTAGCTTCACTTCATGATTATTTCTTTGGCTTTAATTGTATGCTTCTAGTGCTATTCCTTAGAGGTTCATTTGATTTGACTTCAAGACTAATCATGCTTTTACTACGGAGCCTGTTGGCCTCAAAACATGAACTCAATGGCTTTCCTGTAAAACTCCTTAGCTTCACTGCATATCTTTAATGCATTTCCTTATAAATTCCTTGGCTTCACTGCATGATTTTAATGCTTTTTCTACGAAACCCCTTGAATACAACGACGATGTCTTCTATGAAGCTCCTCGACTTCATTGCACCAAACAATTCTTTATCATCCTTACCGTTGCCTTCCACAAACCCTTACGACCACGACAGTGGTCAATATTACAACCGCTTCTATAGCACGCAGTCTCGATGCATCTTAAAATGCTAAAATATCATTTGTTCTCGTTCTCCCTCCCCATGACTTCCGGACTCGAGGGCTTTTCGGCTTTCCCTAGGCGTGTTTTTGGATCGTGGACAGTTTGGACATCCAGACCACGTAGGCGGTGGAAGGAGTGAGCGCGGGGGAGCCTCTGAGATACGAGCTGGCCACAGGTCGATTTTCAAAACGCGTGCTATTTTCCCTCCCATATTTTCCCAGTTTTCCCCCGTCGCATTTTCAAGTTTGCGCCGGCGTTAAAGATTGCTACTGGGGGCCCATCTAAGAGCCATTCGGACGGGGTTTTATCGCCCCGCATCTCCATGTAAAACCCCTATAAAACGCCAGGCAAGGGCAGCAGTTCGGTGTTTTTTCCAGCGATAACCTCTCGACCGGCAGCGCATAAAAAAGCCAACTTTGAAAAGCTAATGGACGCAGGGCCGGCATAATAAAACATCCAAACAGGAACCCGGGGTACGGAGAAGCCAGTTGTACGTTTTCAAACCCGCCTCATTATGGACCAAATCGACAATGGAGGGTCCGAAAATGAAGACGAAAAAAACCAAAATGGAAGACGAGAAGTGGCGAATAAAGATGGGAAAATATGCGTGCATTGGGGATGAAGGGGGATGGGGGCAACTCGGGGGACATGCAAAACGTGCTTACGGAGACATTTGGCGTAATAGAGCTGCTGGTGAATCTACATCTTCGGTCTCTTCAGTCGTCTTCGTTGACGTTTAGCGACGTCGATTAGCTAAATGGGAACCACACTCCACTTAGGAGTGGAACAACCGGAAAGCCGTAACACTTAAGGATTATTATGCGAGTGAAGCGAACGGGACTCGGCTGCAGCTAGCTGAATTTATTCCTCGTCGAAACATAATGCAGGATGCATTAAATAAAATCCCCGCGCAAACGGCAAAAAAAAAAAATGCGAAATGGAAAGATAAAAATGAAATCGAACGCATACGGGGAAGCGGATGCCGAAAAACGCCATCTTCGAATGGCATTAAAGCGAAATTACCTGCAGCCTCGTCTAGACAGAGTTCTCCAACTCGCGCTTTGGATAACTGCGACATATTCGAAACGAAATTTTGCGATTTTAGGGCGATTAAATAATGTAGGAATTAATAGACGGAAATGTAATTCGTCAGGATTTAGCTAGAGCCCAAAATCGAAATGAAAAATAGAAAGGCATGTTCTAGAACTCGTACGCGTGCGTCGCCGTGGCAACCGTGGAACGACATTGCGTCAGAATTCGAACGTTTTAGGAAAAGAATTCGTTGGCGAAAATGTCTCGGATGGAGTTGGTTTTTGAAGGCATTTGGGCCAAATTTGATCTAAAATAAAATAAAGTTTTCGTCGTTTGTGCCTAGCTGGGAGTCACATGCATCGCATCGAACGAAACGATCCAGTAAGTCTCCTCAATAATTTTCAGACACCCTGTATAAATCGTGCTCAAAATCCAGCACCATAAACGATTAAAATGGCGGCTGAAGATAAACTTTGCGGTGTTTTTTTTCAGCTGGCAGACAGGTTTGTTGCATGCATACAGTAAAATATGTATAGCAAAGTGTGTGTATATAGCTACTCAAATACGCTGTATTCAAAGGTGAAAAATGTATTATATAAAGTACCATTGGTGAATGTTTTCGACCCCCCCTGTTTCATGACATCAAATGAAACTTTCACAGAGTGGTTACTGATTTTTTAACATAACGGAACAGGCGTAAAAGGTCGATGCAGTGAATTCAGCATAGCCAGTAGTTCAACGGGTAATGCATGGACCTCTTTTGCCCCTCGAGTATTTGACTTTTATTGAAAGGACACTTGAAATCCCGTTTTTGTCAATCAATTGCACAGTGGTGAGTTAAAGAACAATATGAAAATCACAATGGATCATTTTCAATAGCAAAGTAAATTACAAAGAGTTCGACATTTCATCGTGCATTGAGTTTCTTTTGCTGTTTGAACGAAACAATTGATTCAATGTCAATTAGGAGTCGAAAAGGTATTATAAAAAGCCTGGAAGATTAGCACATGCATAACAAATACGGCATCTTTATTCTGTAGATTATTAGCTATGCTAAACTACTCACAGCGATAATTGACAGGCGAAAGAAAACTTATATGCCAACGCACAATATCCTTCCTTAAAATTGTTAATTTGTAATTGCTGATATTTATACGGTACATCTACTTGCAATAATAAATTTAAGAACACGATCATGCTTTAATTACTAATCAATTAAGGAATTTTTTTTCCAGAAAGATTTATAAGCAAATAAATCGAACTAATAGGAATTACAATGGTTATAGTCAAACGTTTTCTAAACTAAAGGTTACCGTTTTCCAAACTTGTTTGCAACGTTAAAAATTCCGAAATTTCAAAATTTTCCAAAAACCCAACTGTCTATAAACATCCAAATTACCATCTCTCCAGAATTTGTTATCGTTAGTGAATTCCGTCACTTTCGAAAACTCAGAATCTTTCAAAACACAATACATGTTAAAAATTCGCAAATTAACTTCCTAAACATACACTCTCAGTGCAATCAGTATAAAATTTTGAAAAGTACGAAACTTAAGAAAATCTAAATAACATTGTTTATGGTAAACGCCTTTTGATACGCCGTGTACGTGCACCCAGTTTGAATGATGCATTCCTAGGTGAAACGATACGTGTGTGATTCCCTACTGATATCACTATACTGAATATACATGTATGATTCTATACTGATATCACTATACATAGGCTATATAGTGAAATATAGCAGTCTATTTTTCGCTCATTAATTTCAGTATTGTTAGTGATATCATTAATTTTTTTTATTAATATAACCACATATCACTATATTTGTACTGATATATACTTGAAATGTGAAAATATGAAATGAACACGTGATCAGCACCTCCACAATTCATCAGAATTACAGGTGTACAGGGTGCGCCATAAGGCCAGTAACCGGAAATTGGGCACTGACCAGTTGATGGAAGCGGTATGAGTGCGACAGTATCGGCCCCTGGCGGCCACCTTGCCCTGGCATCGCGTGACCACGCCCCCTTCTGGTTTCGATCGCGATTAGCCCCTCAAACCGTGTTCTTAAATCCCCTTTGACGTCGCGTTTAGGTCCATATGAGCGATCTGGCGCGTTGACCCCTGACCTAACGTCTCCGTAATCGTCGCGCGGAGGCCGGTTTTATTTTCCAATCGCTGCAGTTTATCCAGTAATCTCGTTTTTATCCGCTAGGGTCACGCACGAATCCCGGCTCGCTGGTCACTCATTGGTCAATCGGTTGACGTGATGGGTGAGTGGGAGGGAGGGGGGAGGGGGAATGAGGGTTAATCGATCCCTTGCACCGCTGAGAAAGGGAACGGCTGCCTGGGCTTCAGGACACCTTCCCCGATTTGTCTTCGTCAAACCGTCAAGATTTTTTATTCGCAGTGCAGCAGCAACGAAATATCGGACAATTTTTTTTTTATTTTCTCATAAATTTGTCACATTGACATCCTCTAAAATCTCTTCTCGCTGATGCATGCGTTTTTAACGCGTTTTTCCGAGCGTGAGAGGGGCCTTTGCTGGGAAATCACAAGTGGGAACGTGTAGAGAACGTGTAAACACTCGCAGATGTTCAGTGCAGGGTCCCACGACAATCATAAGTTGGCACATGAACTCCTTTGGCAACGACATTTCGAATGCATAAACATGTGTAAACGCTAAATGCATGCTATGCTGTTGAAAACGCTACTTAAAAACACTAAACCCATAATGGCGTCTGCATGGTTTGGTTATGTAAAATAAGCAAGTTTTCAAGATAAAATTGTTTCGATGACATTTGTAGCAGACGGCGATGCAGGCAAACGAAGTTATGCTTAATTACTTATTAGAATTGCTACAAGTGTAGAACTGGTCGACTAATAGATGCCCAGTTTATTTACTGAAATTTAAATTTGGAAAAAAAAACGTAACGCAACCAGCAATGCAAAATTGCGTTGCAGGGAAAGCCCTTCTTAGAAGGTCACGTTTGTGTTTTTTTCAAACCTACTATATTTTTATAAATAAACAACAGGACACTTTGAAGGTATTGAGCATAGGCCTATAGGGAACCCTAGTGGACGGCCAATTCAACCCAGGGTAAAATACATTTAGCAGACCAGTATATAATAAGAATTTTAAGGCAAATATGGATAGCCTTATTTTTTGAATGAAGGACATCCTTTTGGCTCAGCCCTAATTTAAAGGAAGGAAGAAAAAGAACGTTGTTAAAAGTAGGATATTTTTGTATTTTCTTAAGCTGTCTACTTAACAACTACATGTATAACATGATGACTTTTCGATCTTATAAAACATCTTACGGTTTAATGTGTAAACTGTATGCGCAGTAGGCTTACATGTGTTTAATCATGAATACAAATTCAAAATTATAAAGATTAAACATACATAATGCATTAAAACGACGTTAATTTGAATACGCATACGACGTATATCGATTTTAAGTCTCTACTTAATGAAATTATATAGGAAACTACAAACATATATTTTTTGCACACGATTTTTTGCAAGATATTTTCTAGATTCATTTCCAAAAAACTGAGGGGGATCTATTGAGACATATACGCTATACAGAGTTGGGTATTGCCCCTGTGAACCTGTACGAGGTAAATGATCCGCCTCTGGGCTTGATAAGTGAAACAGGAGGGGATAAAACCACCGTTATTAATTTATATGGATCTGCAAATGAAAACGAACACCGGTTAATATGGATCCCAAACACACACTCATGGCCGATCGAGTTAGGCATGGTCATAAATAAAGCAATACCCCCTCCTCCTCCTCCTGTGTAACCCTACGCCATAAAACAGGGGCACAGTAAGGGTTAAGGGTAAGGGGGAGGAGGGGAAAAGACCGAAATTATATATCCGTTATTAGCGCGAAAGGTGCAATAGAAGAAGAGAAGACCAGCGTTTTAACAAATTACCCAAACAATAAATTATGCACACCTAAGGAAGAAGAGAGAAAACAGTCAATAAAAACGAGGCTCTCGTTTAACTACCCCCGCACCCGAACCCATAAAAGGGGCTAGGGGTCAGCTCGCCCGCTGGTCAAGTGAGGGTCGGGGGGATGGGGAGGAGAGGGGTGGACAGGTGCGCCCAATAACCTCTCGCCTAAAAACTATAAGGAACGTAATTGGTGATTTGGAAGGACAAGGGCTATCGAGAGTGACCACCGGTCGTAAATCCGTCCCGTTTAGTCCGAGATGGACGAATAATAAATAACTGCAAGGGGCTCGACGAGGTGGACGTTGGTCATCCGCGCTTGACCACCGAGCGCCACGCACGACGGATTTACGACGCGAACCACCCGCAGCGCCCAACTTCACCCGGACACCTCGAGAAGGCAGCGGAGAATGTCCACCATGCAGAATAATTACACATTTTTGCTCCAAATACTTATTCAAAATGGTGAATTTATTTTTTCCAGAGTAGAATCACTTGTTCAGTAGGGTCTGAGGGTAGTTTTTAATTTGAAAAATAAAATTAAAGAAAGTTAAAAAATACTGCAATACAACTTTCTGCGGAGGTTGCATTGCAGGGAAACATTCATTTCCATAGGTAGCTTAATGGTGTTTTTCCCCCCAAATTTTATCTAATTTTTATAATTAAATAGAACATTTTTAAGCAATAAAAATAACTAAGACCTAGTGGAGGACCAATTCTACACAGAGCCTTTCCCGTTTGGAATATTTCAACATGTGCTTAGACGCCATATTCATGGGAACTTAGACAACATGAGGAAACGTGTTGGTAAGGGATGGGTTTTGTTGTCCAACGTGTTCAATGTTCGTGAACACTGAACATGTTTATGCGTGAGGAAAGAGTTGCATTTTCAACAATAGAGTGGGGCCTCTTTAGGCGGGTTGCCCCCTTATTCCTTCCCTCTACCGTCATAGGGGGCGCGACGCTCGCTCGAGCCATTAATTTTCGGCTGGATCGTCGCGGTCCGTCGAGCCCCTCGTTTAGGGGCATGCAGATGCACGCTACGCGTTGGACATCAATTTCCAAGGGTGTCATCGTGTCAGGGTTCGGAACCCGTCGTGGAGCATATGGACCCCCTGAAAATATCCCCCCCTCGTCGCCACGACAATAGGCCACTGCCCATGCGTGCACCCTAAATATTCTTGAATAGGGCAGCTGCACCTGGGTTTAACGGTCGTTCGGGAGGGCGAGGAATGAATGAGGGAGGGGAAGGCAAAGGGCTATGGGACCGAAAACAAGGGGCACATCAACTGGCCCCGTGTTCATGGTCGCTGACGACAATGGCCAAAGGGCGGAAAATGTCACCCGTCACCCTGTACAGATGAAGAGTAGAACGTGTTTCAGAAACGAACGCTTTAACGAACGTTAGACAGAACTTTAAAAGTGTCGGTAAATTCGTGAAAAACTGATATCAGTAAGACTGGATCCAATCTTGGATTCAACGACTTTTCAAGGATTTAACCTTTCCATTTAAGTGGAAATATACAACAAACATTTAATGCGTTACAACCCGTCATGTTATTCTTATAAATTGTCCAATGATTAAGAAAATATCATCAAATCGACTGCCATGTTCAGAGTCTCCAAATAAATCTCTGACGTTTATAGGTTTTCAGGAAATTTTCCATGATTTTCAATTGTTTTTTTAGGAAATTTTCCATGACGTTCATTGCTTTTTAGGAAATTTAATGATTTTCATTGTTTTTTTAGGAAATGTTCCATGACGTTCATTGCTTTTTTTTTGGGAAATTGAATGATTTTCATTGTTGTTGTTTGTTTTGGAAAATTTAATGATTTTCATTGGTTTTTGGAAAATTTAATGATTTTCATTGGTTTTTGGAAAATTAACGATTTACTTGGTTTTTTGGGAAATTCTCCACGACTTTGGATAGATTTTTGAAATTTTCCCAGACTTAATCAAACCCGCTTATAGCATTTACTAATAACTGATATTTGTATTTATTACATTTATTTTAAAAAGTTGAACGTTTGTGACATTCGTTCGTTCGTTGGCATTTAGGAACGTAGAGACAGCCAAAGGCCACAGGGGGAGCGAGCGTCGATCCCATTTCAGGGGAGAGTAGCTGAGCCTGAGAGTGAGAGTGAGAGGAGTGTGATTAGCCTAAAGGTGTTTTACGCGTAACGCGTCAAGGGGGCGTCCCGTGCGCGCGGCTAATTGGTGCAACTGATATCGCCATTAAGTAAGCGCTAGGTGATTAGATGGACCAGATAAGGCAACCCATAAAAAGCGAACACCGAAATTAATTACATTCGAACAACGCTAACCCTCACCCCCCTTGGACTCGATCGAGCTCCAGTACATGTACACGCATATAGGGGAACGTTGTAAACACGAATTTACCTAAGGGTCTCTCATAAAGCACATTCAGGTACATTGTATATAAGAAAACGGTGTAACGTGCTGCCACCGATGGGCATGGCTCATTATTTTCCACTGGACATGTATTTTATCTTCTGAAATGTTCCGAACATGTAGAGCTAGTGTTCTTAACCAACATTCCTTGTGTTCATTCGTCCGCTTACTGGAGATTATCGAAGGACTCCCGTGAACAATGGTAGGAAAGAGTAGCAGACAATGCAGATGAGGAGATGGGGAGAAGGCAGAAGAGGAGACAGTAATTCCAAGTAATTGGAAAACAAGGAAAAATTATTAAAGAGATAGTTACATGCGAGCGAATGGAGAATAATGAAAAAGAGGCGACAGTAAAAACGTACCGAAGTGGAAAAATGTAGAGAAAAGTTGGTAGAAGACAGTAAGAATGCACTTTAAGTGAACGGGGAAAAAGGAAAGGAGACAGTAAGACTAATTACGAAAAGAAGTAAGGAGCGGGGGCAGTCAGACCGAAGTAGAATAGTGCAACAGACAGTAAGAATGAATAAAGAAGAAAGGTGGAGACAGCAAAATTAAAACGGAAACATGGGGAAAAGAAAGGGATGTTACAATTCGAGCGAGGTAAAAGGCCAAAGGAGACAGGCAAGAAAAGGAAAGGTGAAAGTAAGAGACAGTAAAAATGAAACAATAGGACAATATACTAGCCATTAAGAAAAGAAAAAGGTACCCGAAAGAGGAGGCACTTCCTGCAAGATGGAGGCAAGATGAAAGAGGATACATAACAGAACTGGAAAAGTAACCTTGTAAGGTGGATGACAGTAACTATGAAGTAGACTAGGGAAAGAGGAGATGGTAAGAGGACAGTAAAATTGAAACAGGTCACGAAGCCAAATGAACTCGATGCTTTCTCGAGTCCGGACTCGAGTTGTTTTCGAGTTTCCGTGCAGCTCTATTATGCAGTTATCGAGAACTGACCATCCGCTTGACCACAGGGGTCAATGCAGTAGTCATTGGTCAGAGCCGCACATCCGTTGCCTTAACTCTATATAGATAGGCCCTTACATCTCTCCAGCTTTTCCTTTTCGGTGAACGCTGGCTGCATATTTCGTCTAATCTCTAGGAAAGATTTTTCGTTCATGTATTACACAAATATTTTTATCACCAAGAATGACACGAAAAAGAGATAGACGTCGAACAACCGGATCGCATTCCGATATCGTATATAGGAGAGGGTATAAGGGGTATATAGGGGGTGGAGTAAGGAGGGATTTTAGTACGGAGACGAGAAGACGAGGTGCAGGAATTTCAACTATTTTTATTTCGGGCGTCGAGAATACGTTGATGACGGGCGTGATTGCGGTTGCAGCGATCGAAAAAATGCGATCGTTTTCCGGGAAATACCCCCTTATATATAAAACCCCTTCCCTCTACCACCAAGCCACATTCCTACTATGACTGGATAGGGCACCAAGTTGAATTGAATATGGAGGCCCCATCTGAAGACCGTATCTCTATGAAAGGGCCTTTCAAATAGGACTATGGTTTCAGATTTGGTTTATAATTTCAAACTGCCATCTGTATTTACATGAAAAACTTGGAAAAAGCCGTTATGCGACATCCGAAAAGACGCTTCCCTGCAATGCGAGTTGCATAACAATTTTCTATTCAAATCTATTTTTTTTTTTTTTTGTAAAGCTACAACCCTGGTGGACGACCAATTCTACATTTGGAAAAATAAACTTATGCTAAGTATCTGAGCAATAAGTAGCTCAGCCTTAAGGGCACTTTAGTAGTTTTTAAAACTACATCGGAAATTCAACAGGACCTTCTGGTGGGAAGATCAGTACAAAAATGCATGGTTATATCAGTTCAAATATATTGATATTAGTTAAACGTTTAGTGATATCAGTGATCCTGCCATGCAGTCCTGCAGTAACAATCAGTAGTAAAAAAACAAAAAACAAAAAAACAACACTCACTTTAAGTATAGTGATATCAGTGTATAATCTCATACTGATCATCAGGGCCAATATAATGAGGGGGTCTGGGCATCAGTGTAGTTTTTTTTTCTGTGCTGAAAGGCATATTTTATAAGCTGAATATCTCTGATTGGCTTTGGTTCAGTATATTCTAGTTTTGAACAAACTATAACTTGATGGAAGCTATACAGTCTGCGCATGCCTGATATAAAAAATTTCGTACACTGGGTGTCCATAGAATTTTAGAACCCTTAAAAGGTCCATCTCCATCTTACTGGTGGTTTAGAATGGTTGCGCATTGAAACAGTTGTATTTTTTTTTCGGTCACCCAGCACATTAATTAAAAACAAAATTGAAGAACGGAACGTGCGCCATTTTCTTTGATTGTTTTCCAAGTTGAGTACTAATTCATAGCTTCGTAAAAATCGATCTTGACCGTTATAAACATCATGCATGCGTTGAAAACGGCCAGATACCAGAGATATCGATATAGCAAACATTGCAGGGCGAGTAGGCCTACCTAAGTGGAAAGTGGGCGTGGCGTCCGCCATGCGACGGCAGGGTCAATCCGATGAAATCCATCGTGGATTATGGATCAACCGGATTTTTCAAATCTCGAGGATAATGGACTTCCGGGCGGAGGGTCAACGCGAAAACTGTAAAAGGCGAAGTGTCCGAAGGCCCATTGTGCGGGGCGCATGCGCTCCACCATCGCCGCATTGTGGCCTTAATTGGAACGGCTAATTAGACAGTGACCAGTGTCCGCACGAACAATTAAATCCGGCCATTAATGCGCTCGCTAATGTCTTGTGTTGGCCTTTACGCAAATTGATCGAAAACGAGAGCAATTAAAAGAGTTATGGCAGACCACTTAGTCCATTAGACAGCATTTTGCATTAATTTAAATGTAGCCTACATGCATAAAGAAAGAACTATAGCTGATCATAATAGGCCTGTTTGCATTTAGCGGTTATTAAAATGCACACACAAAAGGACAAGTTAAAAGCTAATTGGGATTGGGATTATGGCGGTTAGGGTTAGAAAACTTCGCTTGGGGCTCCATGACACGCAAGCATGCATTGAGCGCGATACAGATATCGATCTTAGGGCCGATGAAGATCTAGGTCCAAGAAGGGAAAACCATATACGAAAAAAATCAATTACACGCATGCATGGCAATTGGAAATTTACTTGTGCAAAATTATAATTTTTCTACTATACAGTTTTCCAAACAAGACTATACTATAAATGGCCCATATGGAAACAATTACATTTCCTAACATCCGCCCCTAAAATCTTCAAATTTATGGGTATTTAATCGTGTTTTTCACATTTTTTGTGTGCTAAATAAATGTAACAATCTTAACAGCTGATTATAATATGTTACAATTATTTAGTTAACTGACAAAAACCATCACATCTAAATTCCAAATTCGCGTGTCTTTTAATGTGCTTTTATACGTTCTTGTTCATGATTTTTAAATAATATACACGTATAAGCTTTAATTGCATTGCATTTCAAAAGGTTCATTTTACAGAAATTGTCAGAATAACTAAGAATTAGGTCTTTGAGAAACTAAAATTTTCCATACGCACGTTATTTTAACATGTGCTCACGTGTATCGTACCATTTCAAAATATATGATATGATAAGACAAATATAAGCTGTACGATCTATATATACATGACGACATGATAAACATGTATTTACAAAAATACTCAAATCATCTAAAAATCAAGCCTGCTACGAAATCAAGGCAGAATGACGTGTCACAACTGACCAAAAAATGTAACTGTTGTCAGGATTAACGTGCTGCCCTCTGGAAATGTTCTGGAAATATCATCAAAAATAAAAACCAATGTGTTGTAAATGCACGTAAGAACAGGAACGAAATCCCGCCAGGGGGCGCCACCGTCCGAACCAATGCAAGAAGTGGATGCATGGAAAGATGCATGGATCCATGATGCGAACTGAAAAATAAACTGCGATAACGTCAAGGTTGTGACAGCCAATTTATTTCGGAAGTATTTGAAAACCATTCCTAAATTCGATGTTCTGGCGACGCTGATGAAGACGAAAAATGTCCAAAGATTAGTCCACAACTTGATGAGATTTTACGAAAACGATACGAATTTTTGCAGCGAACAGGTTTGTTAGAAGAGGCATTTGTTTTGACGTCGATTATCAGTCATCCATAGTTACCAACAAACAGATTAATGAATTAGTCAATTTGCAATTTTGCGTCTAATGATTCGGCACGAATTTTGCGGTTAGTAAACATCTCGTTGCTTAAAACATCATAGTTTATACAGAATTTGGCCAATTTCAGCACTTTTTAATCAAACTTATATGAGTTCTCGATTTTTATTTCTAGTTTGCGTTATAACAACACCAATACAACTGAGTAAGGTAAACACACATGGGGCGTTTCAGCTAGTCCAATGACTTTTGAAGGATTTTAACGACCCATACTTAGGCAGCCTGCTTAAGCGATATGGTTAGTCGATAAGCCTAATTTCGACCCCCTGAAACAAGGCAACACGCATTACGTGAAATACAGCTACTTTTAATGGTGAAATAATTTTTAAATAAATGTATTAAACCACGTTTAATTTCGAATTTTACTCCCTGCATGAGAAGGGAAAACAGCCGACATTGACTTTTATTTCACCCGATATTTAAGGCTCAATTCAAAGTATGCCCATCTTGCAAAAAAAAAAAAAAAAATTATACAAAATTTTGCTTCCAATACTTTAATAGCTAAAGCTATTTTCCTTAACAGCTTTTTCAAATTTATTAAATTTTTAATAATTAAACGAGAAATTTTGCACTCATAAAACATAACGCAAACCTTAGTATACGAGCAATTATTCTACACTGGGAAAAATAAATTTAGTAAACATAACCAGTAGATGGCCCTCCTTTTGGGTCGGCTTCAGGAGCCCCTACCGGCTGCCTTCCCCGCAACGCCCAACTGCGTCTCGCTCGACACGCAATCGTCACTTCCGGTTCCGCCCAAGACCCCCGAAAACGCGACGGCACGCACTTCGGACGACGAAGACACGAAAACATGAAAGAACCAGAATCGAGCTGAATTTTGTTTTCATGTTTTGGGATTTGCCACATCCGCCCGCATCTGAAATGGCCAAGCACCACGGAGGTCCATGCATGCGTCCAACTCCGTACATCGTTCTGGTGCACGTGGTGAGGGGTCGCCCGTTTCCGGTCCCAGATCGCCACCATCTTGAAAATCCCGAATGCATCAACAGGAGCCATGCACCCATCATCGCAGGACAGCGGTCAGTCAACGCGGTCGTTCCAACTTGCCTCCAACCATTTCCGCCGTACAGGTGGACAGTGGTCAACGTACTGGACAGTGGCGCACTATCGGGTAATCGCAGTTCGTGAGAATCCACAGCCTCGTCCTGCCGTCCTCTTCAAGGTCAGTGATACTCATCCTTCGATCACGGGACAGCTGCAATTTGCCTGGTGACCGACCGGACAGTGGTCAAGTCAGCCCCACCAACTGCATCAAACGTCGTTATGTCAGGGTGCGTGCTATAATATTTACAAAATCATTTCCCGGCCTTTCCCTGACCAAACCAAAGTAAGTTCCCGTGGATTTTTTGAAATACATGTCCCCATTTGTAGCGAAATCAAAAACAAAAATTAATAACAAACTATCAGTTTTCTTTGGGGGTAGGTTTTTCTGAGTAATTTCAGCAATTTCAGGGCAATTGCCTTTTTATCAGCCAAAATAAACAAAACAATCATTACATGTTTCTATAAATCATTCCTTCGTACATGTAGGCCTACCTTCAATTGTCAGGGCCACTCAAAATTCCTGATTTTCCCTGACCATTTTTCTCCTTCTTGATTCTCATGACTATCCCCCTGACCATTTTTCATTTCCCTAGACTATCCCTAACTTCACAGGTGCGCACTAACCCCGTACGTCACCCCAAATAGACGCGTCCTCCTTTCACGAGACAGTAAGTGCAGACACTGCCGCAGGAACCTCCATAAACCGGACAGTGGCCGCAGTCGACAACCCCGAACCGGTCACAGGTCGTCCTACCAAGATGTCTTGAACCACCTCTTCCTCCTTCAGGTCACTGATCCTTCTCCTCCATCTCCTCCTCCTCATCATCATCATCATCATCATCATCCCGTCACGGGACAGTGGTCGCAACCGCATCAACCCCAAACAGGTCAAAGGTCCTCGTTCCAGCTGGCAGAAATCTCCTCCTTTCACGGGACAGTGGTGGCTGGTGCTGCCTCGATGGTCAGGACAAGGGCGGTGGTCGCACTCGCCAAAGGGTCATCGCGCACATCCGTTGTTGGTCAACGTGACCCCGATGGCCGCTGGTCATCCTGAGTCTGCACGCGGGGCTCGCATCGCTCTTGTCTCCCGTTCGTCGCCGTCCGAAGCGCCGTTCGTTCTCGCCGCTCTTCTCCAGCACTCCCGGGTTTTATACCCCCACCCCCTCCCCCTCCTCCTCCTCCATTTTCGAGGCGAACACAATGCTTCTTTTCTGATCATCGCGAATAAAAGGCCGCTGCTGCTCAGCAGCCTATAGATAGTCATAAAAGTACACCAGGCACAACAATAAGTCACATGCCGTAATAATTCGTCGTCTGGGGGCGCTGCCAGCGACTAGGAGGGCTTTTTTTGTGGGAGGATTGTGGGAGGAAGGGGGGGGGGTGAAGCTAAATTGTTGTGCGGACACTGTCCCGTAACCGCCAACTTTTGAGTTGCCCATATACACGTATGCATTATGTGTCCAGATTTCCGCCAGACACCCCCCCCTCCTCCTGCTCCAACATCCACCCCCCTCTTAGCAGACGCCATCATTATTCGAGCACAATGCTTTTAGTTTCCATTTGCTTTTGTCCACATTTCTCAATATTCAGCCCTATATGGGCTTGCTTGGAATAGACCGATCTGTTGGAGGGGGAATCTGAGGTATGACGGGCCAGGGAGGGAACTCAGTTACCAGGTTGCCTCCCTTCGGTAAAGCCGTATATCGGATAACCAGACCTCGGATAATAGAGCTCCCATTGCTCATATGTGACTGCACATGCATGGCCGATTGCTCGTTCGTTGACGGTTATTTAACGACAGTAGGCCTGGTGGAGTGGTGCGAGTTGCGTACCACGAACGTGTTTATATCCGTGTTTTTGCACTGAGAACGTGTTTCAATTCAATTCAACTCAGTACCATACTGTCAGCAAAGATATGCAATGCGGAATACGGGTGTAATCCATCAACCTCAGTTATTCTGTGATCACTTCCACATCACATCATTGGCAAACTTAATTTCCGTTAGCTTAGGGCTGTGTCCTTTGGAAGAAAATTCCAACGCCCGATGGCATGCCAAGAAATTAAGACCAATTTAGGATGGTCAAACACAAGAAACTGGTGCACGACGAACACGTCCTGAAGCACGAAAGTAGAATCACGACCCCTGGGTATTGAACCCAACCCCGAGGCAATCCTTCGCCCGCAAGGGAGTGTGTACCAAACGGCGTATCGAACTATTATTACATTATAGGGGCAGCTCCATAAAAGATTAAATACGGCGTGAACCCCATTCACGAAAGGTACTACAAATTCTTTTGACACCCTGTAAACATCCATACATGCAGGGCGTTAAACCATAACGTATCAAGTGCCCCAAAAAAATTAACTTCCCTGAATGACGTAACGTTTAATGTGTCTTGCATCTAGTGGCCGAAAGGTTGGATAACCTAAAATAAACGTTGTTTATATCAAAATATAGCGTCATTTTAACTTAAAAATGTGACGTCATTCGGATTGGAGATAGGAAGACATGACTAAAATACATCCTGATATCAGTATTTAGTCCCCTTTTCCTACAGTCGAAACAACATTTCTTACGCAAATAAATTAACTAACGTCAACAGTGCTACTATATATTGGTACAAGCTTAGGCCTCGCAAACATCTGCGATATGGCAACAGACATGTAGGTAAACATTTTCATTCACAGTTGAATATGAACTTTGTGAAGTGACGTGTGAGGGATTCCAGAAAACATCGAGGATTGTAACTACTACATATATTGTAAAGCAGTGTCAATTTATCGAGATATGGTATACTTTGTTAATCAAAAGCGAAGGTCCGGTTGACCTGTCCTATCACGCAAGCATGCAGCCACGCATTGCACGATTGCATTGCAAAAAAGCTCAATCGGAAATTGTTGGTATTCTGCACAATTCACATCATACACAGTGAAAAACACCCACCCATTACACTTACCACTACGGTAAAACATTCTGTACACGACTGTCACCTACCCATGAAACGGTTTTCCGCAGCATTCGATTAAATTCAGCTTATCCTACTGTCTGTCAACAAAGAAGAAAGGGATTGTAACCCATCGTCAATCCATGTTATCTAGCAATTAACACCGCGTTTTTATGGTCACCATCTTCATTGTCAAACTGAATTTCTATCCTTTGCAAGAGAATTTCAACATCCAACGGCATGCAAGAAATAAGACCAAAAAAAGAACGGATCCGAACGGGCAAGGATTTCCACAAGTAGATTGGAATGATTGGTTTTACCACCTCGATGTTTTCGCTTAAAGATTCCCTCCATTAAATTAATATTTCCAGGCAAAGTAAATGTATCATCGAAGCATAGAAGTCGCAAGGATTCCGAAGCTCTCAAGTTTGCAGTGACCTTTTTCTGCAATTGATGTTATGATAGGTCAACTGGACATTTACAATTAACGAAACACGCAGAGACTCAAAGAGTAAAATACTCTTAAAACATTCCAATCAGTTTATTTCTTTCATCTGTAACGGTAACAATTCTAAGAGCTAAAAAAGCCGTGGACGACACCACGCCATAAATCTAGGACCACTTAGGGCCGAGGAGTATTATCTCACAGCAAATTACAATTCGCCATTTTTTTTTTCTTTCTTATTTCCGCGTTTCCTCTCCTGAATCTACTCGACGTCGGCCATATTTCAACCGAAATGTTTGGAAGTAAACGAGTGTTTTCTCGTCTGCTATCTCCTTTATTATGCAGAATTCCGCCTGAATTGTACATTTTACGAGAATGTCGTCGATAAAGTAGAGACGACGGTGGACCAACCACCTCCCCACCCCAACTGTTCAAAATGCATTCATTGCAGCCTTTTTAAAATGGATGGCCCTCGCAACGTGAAAAAAGGCTTATCGCCCTTTAAACGCCCTAACATCTTTATCATCCTCGTTTCTCCCATAAGCCGCATCCCTGGCTAGGCTAATGGGGGGAAAAGTGAAAAGGGACACTTGCAAATTTCACGTAAGCGCATGCATCAAGACCAGGGTCGACAGCGTGTTCAGGTTGGGTGCGCCATCTAGTGGCGGTGGCGCGCAACTGGGACAAAGTTTGAGAAACTTTCATGACCTACGTCTTTTGCAGCATCAGGGTGTCAACGGGATCCCGTGGTCCATTTCAAAGCATTCCGAACGAATTTTTTTGCAGATTTCTGTATTTCGGACTTTTGGAAAGATCTGTAGATCCGTGCAAAACATTCGACCAAATACGTTCGACATTTTCAACAACAACAAGACCTGTTGTTGATTAAATCTGAGTCGCGAAAATAAGTGCCCAAACTACTAAACAGGGTCTTAAAGGATCATTAAAAGTGACAATACCGACAAACATCACTCCTTCATTACTTGCCAGCAGCACGCGATTAGGTTAAATGCACATCATTACTGACTTTCATTTCAGTTAATCTTACACGATTATATTGTCTGTTGAAAATTGCAGCAATACTGAGCCTGTTATATATATTCAGCTTATAGATTATGCCATCCAGCATAGAGAAAGTCACACCCAAGAAGCACGTGAAGACACAAAAATGGATTAATCGCAAAACACGCGCTTTCATTCTAGTGTTCCGTTTGAATTCCCTGTATACTCTCATTTTGAAGAGACTATAGGTACCCTTCTTTTTGGCCCCGAACTGACTTGAGCGGAGCGGTATTAATGGACTTACTAAGTGATCCGTGGAGTCAGGAAAGACCCTAAATACCGACACGATACACTTAAGAATATGACATGCATGGATTTTTATACTTGCCTGAGGAGATTTTGTCAAAAATCGGAAGTGCTGATAGCTATGTTGAAGTAAACGTTGTATTTAGTAATAAAAAGTTTATATCGTATATTTCATTTTATTTTGAAATGTCCTTCTTTTCAATTGATTTCAGATTAAATTGTCTTTCATTTTAATTTTTGCGTCTAGTACACCCTTAAGGAGGGCAAGGGGAGGGTGCGAGATGTCGGTACGTATGCGCTTTTGTAATTAAGCGCATCGGTCGTCGATTAGTCCTTGAAAAAGCATTAATTTCCGCACCGATTGCGTTTATTAGCGAACGTTAACGAAGAACGCAACGTTCCAAACCAACGATCTCTATATTCAGTGGCAGACAAAAGTTTTAGGACGATCCAATTATTCCTTATAACTTTAGTAAACGAAATGCTATAGCCTCAGACCAAATGAGTGAAACATTCCTAATTATGTATGCAATCTTGCTTTACAATTTGGAGTTATAATTAAAATTGCTGATTGTCCTAAAACGTTTGCCATGCCGTTTTTATTTAATTGGATTAATTTGCATATTTCTTTACTTGACCAAACTCCAAATTGTAAAGCAATATTGCACATATAATTAGGAATGTTTCACTCATTTGGTCTGAGGCTATAGCATTTCATTTACTAAAGTTATAAGGAATAATTAGATCGTCCTAAAACTTTTGTCAGCCACTGTATATACATGTAAAAACGTTGAAAACTTGTTTTTGTTCGTATAACTTATTAAAGCAGATAAAAATAGAAATGCAGGGGTAGGCCTATATGATTAAATCTAGATTATGAGGGGTTTTGCTGGTTGAATTCAAAAATATCCACGCTTTATTTGTGTGACATTTAAAAATGCAGTTTTTTTAAGTTTTAGTCTTCGGTGAAACTCATTGCTGACAAAAAGGACATGTGTCGTGCAAGTTTTGATTTGGCGATTTTAGACTTCCTGAATGACTCTGTGCACTGCGGGTGTCCTTGACGAATCTGGTAAAATTGTCTTTAAACAATGGTACTAGCTATATTCTAAACCAAAACTAGATAAATTTGAATGGTTCTGTGTAGGAAACATCCATTTCGAAAGAAAGAGTTTATTGAAACTGTAATCCCTCCTAGTCAGGGTGAGTAGTTGTGTTGGACAGCATTTTTGAGTGTAGATTATTATCTTTAAGAAAAAATCAATAAAAAGAAATGTTCGAAGTTTCGATATGCATGTGCATGTAATGAGTTGACAGCGTGGTCGCAAGTTTTGTTATCGCAATGGCTACCAGGCTCACCCTGTTTTTGCAATTTATTTTTTGTTTTTGTGTGGTTATCGCTTTATATCAAAAAATCGATCCTTATGTATCTTAAAATTTCGATATGAACCTGATCCGGCTGTTTTTTTATTTGTTTAAAACGAGCGTTTCTTCCATAAATAATCGTTATTATGGGATGAAATTGTACAGCTACACCAGATCGAGTCATTATATCAGACTCAGTTTTGAGTTACATTTTCTTCGCATCCCTAGCTGCAGCACTGATCGGACGTTTTATTGTTTTTTCTTTGATTATTAGTGGTTGTCTTGGAGGAGGGGTTGGGAAGGTTGCGTTGGGTACGTAAGAAATTGCACCGAATTTTTTGCAGGGGATTTTATTTTCTCTGAAACTCAACTTGAGCTAATTCATCCGTGTCCTAATTGCTTCATTAGCTTTTGCGGTTTGCTGCGGGAAGCCTGCTCGTAACGAGTCATTAAGAAAGAGCATCAGATGTGCGGACAACGAGTCCTTGCTGTGAAATTGGTCATCTGAGCTTCGATATTGACCGTTAATGGACAGACTTCGTGTAATGGTCAATACTGCATGGTGGCTGGACTCCGATTGATTGGCACGATCAAAGATAGTTGCCTCGTGACTTTTCTTTCTAACAATGATTTTGTTGGCTGGACACTAGACACCTTAGCCAGGAGAGGAGTGGGGGGGGGGAGAGATAGAGGGAAGCACCCACAGGCCGCGGTCTCTGGGAGGTGGGCAGGCAGTTGGGTAAATTGTCGAAGGACCATAACTTACAGTAGGGACAGAGGACATGGAAGCTGAAATCAAATTTGAGCTCAGTGCTTCGAATACTTAAAAAGCTACTCGAGGGTTGTCCATAAAGTCATCTTTTTGTCACCCCCCCCCCTACCCAGTCCCTACACTGTAGTCCGTTATTGTCAGAATTGGACAACCAAGTTATTTCCTTCCCCCTCCCACCCTTGGGCGCCCAGCTCTTAATTCCAAAAACTGTATTTTTTTGTTGCGAAAACATGCTTATAAGCCCAACCGTAAACGATGCTCACAATGAAAAAAATTGCACATTTTTGCTTCAAATACTTATTATAGGCCATATGTAAATTTATTTTCCTATGTAGAATTTGTTGTTACTAGGGTCTCAGCTATTTTATTATAATTTGAAACTTGCATCCTCCAACAATTTTATTCGTTTCAATGACACCTCCGAAGATGAGCATAGCCGGTTTTTTCAAGTTTATTTTTTTGTATATTTATATAAACGGGACACTTTCAAATTATAAAAAATAGCTACCCGACAACAAATAAATGAAGCAAAAATGTGTATTTTGTTTTGTATGGTAGACATATTTTTGGGTTGGATTTAATAACAACAAACTTTTAATATGGCAGCCATTAATAGCGATGCAGTGAAACATGTGCTCCTGCAGAATAGCATTTACTTTCCTTATTATTTACATGCTTATTAATGTTTTATAAAACGACCACCTGTCATGAAAGGCCGCTCTTTCCCATGAGTGATCGTTTTAGACAGGTTGCGATGGACTCGTGAACTGGCGCGACCTCATGCTTGTCATCTCATGGCTCATCCGTATCACAGACGTAACAGGTTCATTGTAAATAATCCCTTTCGGGGTGACACTTGTTTGAAAATTCGAATTAAGGTAGCGTGAGGTTCGAGCGTTTTAAGGAAAACTAGGCAATTACGGATAAAGGTTAAAGGTGATTCCCTGCTCGCGCGTGTGTATCATTAGCGAGAACGAAACCAAAAAAAAAAAAGCTAACGGTTAATCCTGTCTAAAACTCAATTCCCTCATCTGACAATCATTTTCTAATTAAGGCGAATTAAAGCTCGTAGCTCGAATGCGTTTCACGCCATTATCGCAGGGTGGGCTTAATGATAATTATGCGCGTGTAACATCAAGAGGAAATAACAACTTGTCTAGGGTGTGACAGAAATTGAGTTTTCATTTGCATGGACAATATGTACTAATTGGGATATTTCCCTAATCACGCCAGCGATGCTTTGAAGTTTGAAGGGCTAGGGGCATCTCTCGAATTTTTAATTCTTTACATTAATTGCGCAACTGCATTATATCTGGAGGTCGTATGATGAAGACTTGCAAAGCTTTGAAGTACTTGAAAAAGCTGCTAAATTAGCGTTAGGGTTATTTGGACAGTTATAGAAACCAGCTAAATTATTCTACGAATAAATTTAAAGCACCGTGTATTTATCCACTTCAAACTTGGAAAAAGGTAACGTTTTTGTCCTTATATATGCTAACCATTGGTTAAAATAATTATACAAAACATTGTGTTGTGATGCGTATTTCCCGTAAAAAGGTTGCTCATTCTCCTAAATACCATTTGGGTAATGTCCAGCTTGCCTCCGTCAATACTGTCAAGTATCTGGGTGTTAATATTTCGAATGATCTTTCTTGGAACCACCATCTTACCAAAATTATTGGAGCAGCGAATCAACGTCTAAGTTCAATTTAACAATGATGTCTAAGTCGATCGCAACTGATGTATGAGCTTTCTCCTGAAAATAGGCTTGACCCCCCTACCATATGGCATTTAGTTGCTGACTGTAGGGTACTGAGTTGAATTGAATTGAATTGGGTAACAAATATCTGACTGCAGCTTCGTTCGGAATGTGTCTGGGACTTTCATTATGCACACTTTCGCCCAGGTCTCAATCGACTTGATCGTCTGTTTCACTTTTCTGCAATGTTTCGTCACCTGGGCTGTGTCCTTGGCTCTCTCACCTTTCAAACTTGTGACCCATTGTGCGCCAACGCCAAACGTGTTCCTGTTCCTTATGCTGAACGCCACTGAAGGCAGTCCGGTCTTGTCTTTTCTTCAAGGCTTCCTGGTGCGCCGAAAATGTTCAACACCTGATTTTTTCACCGTTCTGATAAGATTCGCAAGGCCATCGCAACAAAGACGCCCCTTTGGTTAATTATCCCTGGTGGTTGCACAGCCTTTGATTACCGTGTGCACATTAACTGAGATGTGCCATTTTGGCATTTCGGAGGATGACATGTTGGTGGTTGTCCATGAGCTTTAGCATTCTGCTGGTTAATGGGGGCGTTGTTCGGAGGGAGGTCCCACAGCCAGTTGCTGCCTCATCGAATGTATTTTAGAAAATATGATATGAAATGACACGTACGCCGTAGGCAAACCTTTTCTCATAATAGTTAGCTTGAAATCGTTGTTTTGCATGTTTTAGACTTGATACCACCAACAACGCCACTTGCTTCGGTTGGCTTCCATGTTTTTCCAAGTTCAATTTTCATTTCATTACATTCTGATTTAAGAACTTTTCAAGCTGTTAGAAAGTTTGAACTGTCGACATAACCGGTAAGGGGCCGTCCATAAATGATGTCACACTTTTTTGCCTCTTTTTAAT
>JAQIXS010001982.1:0-25428 GCA_034700785.1 Rossiulus vilnensis | reverse complement strand
CTTCACCGCATTCTACTGTTCTGAGACGTCAGAGAACGCAGATACCGCAGAACACATGTAGTCACAACGTCAGATGACGTCATGGAACACCCACAATGCACCGGTTTAGGATTCCAAATGACTGACTGAACTACCTTTTGTAAGTTTTATATTATTTCAAAAGAAATTTGTACTCAATTTTTAGCTTATTCGTTGAATGCCAATGTGTAAATACGTCTGGGGAAATATCTGAGTTGAGAAAGGATGAAAAACCGAAGTTACTTGCTGAATATATATCATTGACACAAATCAACTGCGCACGTTGGTTTCACCACCCATTGGAATTTTATAAGAAAAAGCTAATTGTTTGGCAAATTTTCCGTATGTAATAGCTACACAACTAGGTTAAACAAAACCGGATCATTACATGTTACTAATTAAAGCTTTGCTTATTCAAAAGGTCGAACAGGTACGTTTTTCTGAATTGAGACAGGTAACATGGAAGCTGATGGCCCTGTACGAAGTAATGGAGATGGAGCAGGTATTTATGGCAAATATTAATATTTTGGCTATTCTAAATCGTGCTAAACCGATGTCTAATTGTGGTTGTAATCGCAGAAAATGTGGCCGACGAGGATACCCAAGAGCTGGTAGTTTTGGATCCTGATGCAACAGTATGCAGTTTTTCTCAGATTGGTTATACGTCTGAATTATCTGTAAACAACCTGTATTTATCAGTAACCTTTTTCAAAACAGGACGTGGATTTAAATCATTGCCGAATCGCCAAAATCGAAAACATGGAGCATCTTTCTAAAGTGGAAGTATGTAAATATATTTTAAAGTCTTCCAAAGTAGTCTTTTCTGACATGTGATCATTCATTTTTGTTTTGTATTATGCAGACCATCTGCCTCCGGCAAAACCTCATTAAGAAAATTGAAAACCTAGACACCCTCACGACATTAGTTGAACTCGAGCTTTACGACAACCTGTTAACCAAGATCGAGAATCTGCACGCGCTCGTGAACTTGCAGTAGGTATTGGACCAAATTAAAAAAAACTGCTACTGCCTGTATACTTGCTGGAAGGTAAAGCCGTCAATTTGAATCCTGTGTTTAGAGTCTTGGATCTATCCTTCAACCGCATATCAAAAATTGAAAATTTGGGTAGCCTGGTACAGCTGAAGAAACTGTATTTGGTCAACAACAAAATAACGAAAATGGAGAATTTGAACCACCTGGTTAATTTGGAGATGCTGGAACTAGGATCAAATAAAATTCGAGTAAGAATTTTGTATAAAACAAATGCGTTGAATTCAGTTAGATGCAACTGAATCTTACACATTTATTGGTATTAGGTGATCGAGAATATTGACGGACTGGTCAACCTTAAGTCGCTTTTCCTTGGAAAAAATAAAATCACCTCCTTACAGAATTTGGACACTTTAGTCAATTTGGATTGTCTCAGTATTCAGGTAAAACGAGAGACTAGGATGTCTGGATTGTTAAGATCGCAATCATGCCAAAAATAATTATATTTTCTGCAGAGTAACCGAATAGTAAAGATAACCGGATTAGATAAATTAATTAACCTCGATCAGTTGTATTTGAGTCACAATGGCATCGAAGAAATTGAAGGATTAGAGAATAACGTAAGCTATCATTTCCAGAATTGTATCTGCAGTTAATTTACTTGTACTTACCTCATACGCTAATCGTTTTTCCCTCATTTCCTCACAGGCCAACTTGCAAACGTTGGACATCGCTTCCAACAGGATAAAGAAAATTGCGAACATTTCACAGCTATCAAACTTGGAAGAGTTCTGGGTGAGTCATCGATGCAATTTGTGCATAAATTGAAATTGCTGTTGCCTTCTGAAGAGCATCTGCCAATTAAACCTCAATGCTTCATTACAGTTTAACAACAATGAAATAAGTGATTGGAACGATCTGGACTTGCTGCGAAATCTTCCCAAATTAACAGTGGTCTATTTAGAGGGAAATCCGCTCCAGAAGGACCCCATGTATCGACCCAAAGTCAAAGCTGCCATTCCACACCTACTGCAAATCGATGCTACCCTTTGCAGATAGTAGCTAGTTCCAATAATTCTCCATCTTCTAAAAATTCTTCAATGATTTAGAAAATACGAAATAGGAATGTCCATATGTTAGGTTGGCAGCCATCGTTGTGTATGAGACATTAGGGGCACCTACGAATAAACATGCCACTTTCTGTAGTATTTCAGCTAAAGTAAACATTCAAAGTAGGGAGTAAAATTGAAAATACAAATATGTATTTACGTTGGTAATTTTGAAGGCGAGTTCTTTCCATCATCGTCTTATAAAGTTGTAAGCTCAGCTGAAAACTTTCATGAAGTTATGAATTATTGAAGTTTTGAGTGTTTCTTGTAATGCTTTAGCTTTACAGTAACCCTCTGCAAATTGGGATATAAAGCAAACGAAACTGTCTCTAAGCCATTTCAGATGAGAACTGACTAAAAAGTCTTAATGTATGTTTGGAATTTGTCTTGAATGGACTCGTTAAAGTAAAATGAGCCCTGGAAGTTATGAGCCAGAATGAAAGACACTATCATGCCCAAAGTTTAAAAAAATTTTTGCTCGATATGTAACATATGGACAATTCCCAATGAAATTAATAAAATCAATAACAAAGGCAGTGCTAGCGAAAGCTGTACAGTGTATTTTAATAAATATGAATGCATAATTCAGAACAGAAAAATCGATGCATTGGAAAACAATAACTTCCATTACTATCATTTGGATTGGTGTAATTTATGTATCAAAATATGAATATTTTTGTTATAATAAATTACAATACCAATACTTTTTTTTCTGCTTGTAAGTATTAATTTATAGGTTCATGTCGTTATCATTGGTTGAATGAGATAAAATGATTTTTGTAGTGCAGTGTTTCTCAAATTTTTCTACTTATATTGCCAATGCACTCTCTTAGTACCAGATTAAACTTTCCCACTTAGCGAAGTATAAAAGCGCAAATTCCCAATTTCTTTATATGATTTCTCACTTTTTTTTTCAGTTTCCTTTCCATACTGACCAATTGACATAGCTTGTTCACATAACAGATATTCGTTCTTTATAACTTCAGTTGTGACAGTTTAGGGAGTAAATATGGTTTTCCTCCAAGGACCTATCTGTGGATCAAGTTAGAACAATATCTTTTCGCAATGGTCGAGTGGACCTCAGTATAAGAAATGCTGGTTTCGAGTATGATCACAAATTAACGCCGCATTATGGATCATCGCTTACCTCTATGTTTCGAACGGGTTTAAACTTTTATCATATTCGTCGAAGGGATTTTTACTCTTAGCTGAAGGTTTATTTCCCTCTGAAGAAAGCTTAAGTTTAGGAACACCTGATGCAGTTGATAGTTTCTGTTTAGGCGGTAAAAGCTCTGGCAGCAGACTGAAATTGTTGAAAACACCTCTGCCAAAATATTCCGCAACGACAGAAAAACCATCCTCTGCTCTCTCCAGCTACAAAAATATAAAAAAAATTGTGCTAGAAAGTTACGACAAAATATGCTAGTTGTCAAGTTCTGACAAGGTAAAATTTAAATTAAATATTCGTCGAAAACTTACTAAAAATACACGCCTTGGTTTTCTTAATTTTTTTTTTCAAACATGGTGCAATTCACTTTTAATAAAAACCTAATTAAAACCAACCTGGTGATGAAACTGCTCGTGTAAATCCCGGCTTTGCTCTTGAGCTCGAATGATGTCGAGCACCTTCTTGTTTTCCGGAAGACAAACCATGCACTCCGATTCCCCATCGGCATAACTTTCAAAACAGCTGAAAATTTGAAAACTCATTTTTATGAACGTTGAAGAAATGCACGGACATCAAAGCTCTGAAAAACAACACTTACTGCTGATGGTAGGAATGTTGGCAAAGGAAATGGACCGATGGTAGTTCCAGAGTGTGATTGCAGGCACTGCACTTTGACACTTGAAAGATCCGGGCGCTGCGCGAGTAAATAATTTCACAAAATACTTTACGATTTCCATTTAGATTTTAGAATTGCTCGTGCCGATTTTCGATGCCAACGTTTTCAAACCTGGTTTTGATTTCTTCTATTTGGTTTCTCATTTTTTCGGTTTCTTCTCGATACTGGCGAATTAAGCGCTCATCTTCAGCAATCCGGCTATTTTCTTGCTGAAGCTGCCGTATCAAGTAACCCTATGGAAAGCGAAATTATTTCTCAATCCGGCTCATAGCCAAAGAAAATCACCACACGTTGCAATTTTATTAGTTCGCTAACCTTAATGGCTCCGAGTGTTATGGTAGACTTATTGGTCATTATGTCAATAACCATCAGGGGTGGAAGCAATTTCTTCTTCTCGATGACTAGGAGTACCTCGTTTAAATAAGACTGATCCTCAGTAGCTTCCTGAACAAAATATCTCAAGGCTTGCACCCAAAGGCTAGAATCTTGATTCCTAAAATGCGGAATATAAGGGATGAATTAACATGCCATTTCTTCCCTCCTAATCTAACGCAGACAAATTTTAAAAGTTCAGACAATCATGCATTATTTACCCAAATTTCTTGCAAGTAGTCAAAATGCTGGCATAGTCTTGGTGTTCCATGTGATAACGTAAAATCTGCTGATATCTGAGGATTAAATGCAACAGAAGAGACTATAATATAAGAAACTGACAATCATCCAACGCAAAAAAAAAGAACCACGATGCCTACAATTTGGCTTTTTCATAGAGAAAAAGGATTCCGGATTTGAAATTCCCAACTTGGCACAGGACAAGTGCCTGATCAATGTCATATCCCGAATCTTGTCGTTGCAGCAGCTCCATGATTTTCTGCTCCCATACGTGCTTAGCCTGTTCGTTTGCAAAAAGTAACGCAAGCTGCAATAATATAGGTTGCATAAAACGAAATATTTTTAACGACTGTTAGCAAAGAAACTACCTCGTCTTTTTCCGCTTGCTGATATTCCCGCAAATACACCTCGACCAGCGTATTGTAAACTGCACTCTGACAGTTTGGTTTTACCTATAGAGGATGGAAAATTGAGACTGAGCATCATAAACTGAGTTTCGATATAACTCCTCTTCGGGGAGTTGAAGACTCACCATAATCATGTGCTCCAAAAACTCTGTTAGCTTGCCAGCGTTATTGACGAAAATATGAATAAATTCTTCGGCAGAGGAATGAGGACACTGCATGTTATTTCGCGATCCTAGAAATATTACGTTTTCAAATTTGTCTAATCTCCATTTTACAAGAAAATTGGAGCAAAAATGTTTGCACTATGGTAAATTTTCAAAAGTATTAAACGGTAGAAGTGCAGCGATGATCAATAATGAATTCATACCATCCAGAGTGTCAGCATCCACCAATGGCTCTATAAATGTCAAAAAAAAGTTTCACACATTATGCAGGAGTGCATTTGCCAAGAAGATAAGCACTTACTGTCACTGGGTCGGTATTCCGTACAAAGACATTTTAAAAATTCCGTCGTTTGTTCAGGTACTTCACTAAGTAGTATCTTTCCATATTTCTTCATGTTCTGCTCAGCCTTAGGAAAATGAACACAAATGTTGACTTGACTGTCAAACTAGGTATAAGAAAAACAAAATCACGAGCCAATTAACTTACTTGGGTAAATTCCAATTTTCCGATATAATCCAAAGCTTTGAGATAGTCCTTTTGATCTTCCAGCTGGATTTTAAGGTACCAATCGTGCTGCTTGTGTTTTCCAGCCAGAAACAAAGCATGTTTGAAGAATTTGGCTTGCCGACAAACCTTTATCGCGGTGTCGACGTCAAAATCTACTTCACGATCTTTTGTCTGAAACATCAAATATCATCAAATATCATTCAAAAACTGCAATATTTATTGATCTCAAGAATATATATGTTTAGCTATCACCAATTTGGAAACTAGGGCTTAGATGTGAAAAAAAAATGTTTCCATAAATTATATTTTTGAAAACTCGAGAAATCTTTAATTAGCCATTCTTTTTAAATTGGAAACAAGCATACATTTAATCCGTTTTCATAAAAAAGAATTAGTACCATAATGAATTCATCCAGTTTCTCAATATCTTTCAGTTTGGTATAGCAGTTTAGCAACAAAGTTGTGTGATCTTCAGTCGCAAGACCCTTTTTGTGCAATTCTTGCAAATAAGCTGTAAGATTATGAATTCTTTGAGCATCCAGGAACTGTAAGTATAAATGCAACCGGAGTCAAGAGATAAGTCCTGGTTACAGTATTCCAATTTATTCCTCAGCTTGTTTTTTTAACCTTTCGGATTACGTATGAAGCTTCTAATTTGCCGATGGTTTTAATGTATTGACTGATGGCTCCATCATGATCGCCCTTGCTATACAGATGGTCACCATATTGCTGAAATATATCTACCAAGCCTTCCTCATCATATTGTTGACTTTTGGCCAATCTAACGCGCGAAACATTGTTCGTGAGAGGGATTCCGTAAATTAATATTTATTAACAAGCAGTTGTTATTTTAAAAAAAAACACTTACTGAATAGCTATTGCATACAAGTTTTTCTTAAATAAGGTTTCTAATTTACTTTGGGTATCCCTTTCTTGAAGGCAGTACAACTGGATAAAAAAAATGACTAATCATTAAAAATGTCACAATAATGACATTCCAAAAAACAATGAAAAATTACCTTCTTGTCTTTGCACAATATGTATATGGAACCCCATTCAGAAAATATATCAACAACCTCAGGTACTGGAGCCGTATAAGCTGTGGGACAAAGACGAATATTAAATAATTATTGTAATAAAATACGACCAACTAAGTGAAACGTTAATTACCGATAAATTTATTGTAGACATCATAGATCGTCACAACATTTATTCCCAAAGGAGAGCCACTACTACAAAAGAAATAATAAAATTAACCTTTTACGTATGAGATAATTTCAAAAACTACATTTCACCAAAATATGTAAAATTTTTATTTAATAAGTCAGATAGGCAACTTACGAAGTAGATGGATGAGATGTGACGCTTTTGTTTTCTTTACCAATAACAATGAGATAGCCCCGAAACCAATGCACAATTAGCTTTTCACCTTCGAATCCCAAGCAGGGACCTCGGCCATCAGGTTGATAAAAATAAACAGCCTAAATGTTGTTTAAATATTAATGAGTTACTAAACAAAAGATTAGTCAGCATAGTTAGCAGTTAAAATGGCACTTGATAAAATTCAAGCAAAAAATGGTTTGGAAATTTCAGATCAAAGCCATTGCAATTTGCAAACAAATAATTACTATATTCACAACTTATTCTAGCTATATAGAAAACCTTGAAATTATTGTTTTTATTAAAAAATTACATCGCTTCGTGCTGCAACTAGCAAGTTGTCCTGCTTTGCATCTGTCATTGTAATACATCTGGCCGAGCAGCCCAATTCATCCACGTGGCACTAGAAAACAAACGATTCAATTTCAAAAAGTTCACATTTGCTACATTTAACTGAATTGTTACACACCTTCGATTCTTTTTCTTTGGCAAAGACATTGTAGGAATAAATATCATTGGTTGTAATAACGAAGAGGTGGCAATGTCTCCCAACTATTCTGAATATTAATCCAGTTATGGGATTGATATCTTCATGAATGACTTTCGGTTTGCTGTGACTTCATATAGAAAGAAATTTATTCGTTTTCAAGAGCTCCGTAAAATTT
Organism: Rossiulus vilnensis; assembly: GCA_034700785.1. Classification (NCBI taxonomy): domain Eukaryota; kingdom Metazoa; phylum Arthropoda; class Diplopoda; order Julida; family Julidae; genus Rossiulus; species Rossiulus vilnensis. Next base: position 17,730 of record JAQIXS010001982.1, on the reverse strand, counting down.
AAATTAATGGGACTTGAAACACTTACCGCTCCCTGTTTATATCTCCTTTATAAATTAATACACATCCATTTTGGAATCCAATCACCAAATAGTTAAGATTTTCATGTACAGCTAATGCTGTAATCTTGCAAAATAATAACAATAAAACAATTAATAACCTCACTTTGGTGAAAATAACATGTTGCGGATTAAAATGGCTGAAACAATGCGTACCAATGATGGTGTGCTGCTGCCTGGTATTGCTGGCGCTAATGTTCTTGCCAAATGAGGAATTCCATGACGATCAATCTGGGACAATGAAATAATAAGCATGAATCTCTCATCTCATAAAAGCATGCACTGAACTGAAATATCAGCAATCAATCATGACTGTAACTCTTTCAAGATTCCAAACTCTGATCAGCGAATTCCCACCAGGCTCATCTTCCTACGTAACAGAATTAACAATGAACAAGCAAGAATAATGTAAATTATACAATTTACACTCACAAATTTTCAGATCATGGGACTTACCCCCACTGACACCAATACGGGACTTTGTCGCATTTGATGAAGGTGAGTAACACATTTGCTATAAGCTTGGAATGTGTTTACCTCTAGTTGGCGGGTTATTATATGAAAATTTCCTTCGCTATCCCCGCATATTATTTCTCCCCTTCCAGATGTACAAACGACAATGTCGAAATCCTTAAAAACAAATTAAATTTCAGAGATAGGAACGGTATCGTAAGAACATTATGTTGCAATGTACTAACACTTTGAGAAATTTATCAAACGAAAGCTCGGTTATCTTAGGTAGTCGGAGCCATAACTATCTCGGATAACCGAACTTCCTCTTTATTTCAATTAGTTTATGCACTGCAGTAGGCCTACAAATATAGAATTACTTTTAAATATTGGATGGTATCAATTGCTAACAAAACCAATGAGCAGCTGCACCGGATGACAACCATTGCTTCTGTCAGTGATATTTACTTTTAAATATTTATACACCTACTTTCAATTTGTCGAATGGAACGTTGTTGTCCTGCCCTTTCCATACCTCCTTGTCAAAAAACGTAAATCTTCTCCACTAGAAATAAAACAATTTTATCAGGCCGGTATCAAAAAATACAATTTCGTCACTGAACTTATAAATCCCAATAGACAAGAACGAATCGTTCAATACAAACGACTTGCCATTACTGTAGCTGCCGGACAGATTGCCCAACTTTCATAAATCAACGTAAAAATATGCTAAAACGTTATCTATTATCAAACAGAAACGAAATAAATAAGCCCACCTGCAGAAAAGCCATGGTCGAGGTTCTGGAATCGATGACGTCAGAAGGCGTATGGAATATATTTGGAACAGACGACGTACTGGCCACGCCCACTTTAAAACGGCACCGATTTCAAATAGTTCAAAAGATTTCCTAAAATTTTTTTGAGGAAACTCAAATAACTCACACAATTTGCCTCGTACAACACAGGTACAAAAAATGCAAGGCAACCACCTAAAGGTATAAATAATGCATTTTGTTTCAGCAAGTAGCAATATCTTATTTTATGAACAGTTCAAGCTTTAAAGCACTTTCAGATGCACCTAAATTGACTAAAGTTTCTCTTAAATTCTGTTGGTGCCATACAATTCATACCAATTGTAGAAAATGTGTGGTGCTTCGAACAACTCATGCAAAACAGTAGCATTGCAACTCTTGTAAACTCTTAGCGTCATATTTCCTACAAAAACGCTTTTAAATAGTGACAAGTATTTTTTATAAGTTATTTGAGCATGCATATATGTCTAAAAAAAACTGCAAATGGTTTACTGTCGTTTTAAGGCTTTTCACCTGAGAAATGTTTGAAGAATTTTGGTCCAATTAGGAACATTTTCAAGTGCAATAAAGCACTTTACAAAACGACTTTCGCATATTTTAAACTGGATATCTACTCGATGAAGAAAATGCATTTTTTTTCAAACTTTAGGTAGGTCAGTTTCCTTGCTTTCAAGTGTATTTTCAATTTACTTTCCTCCTTAATTTTATATTCTCCAAAAGCAACGTTCAATGACACTGCTTTATAATTTAAAGCCGATTGAAAGACGAAATGGAAGATATCAAACTTGACTAATGATGGCAGCCATTTTCACCAAACATTTCGAAACTAAAAAATTTAGTAAACTCGACTTGTTGACTTACTTTGTCATGCAGTTTTGTCCGAATTTTACCAAATGCATACCATTTCTTGTCTAGTCGTCAACGTGCGCTCCTGTATTCATCCAGGAGTCTAGGTCAAAGCAAGAGGCCAGTTGATTTCTAACCACTAAATGACCAGATGCTGGTATCATAGTCACTCGTTTTCATGACTAAAGCGGTCAAGCACTCCAGCACGCAATATGTTTATTACTGATTCTCAAGAATAAACGTACAGGATTAAAAAATATTGAGGAATAGTAAACGATACAACTTCATATTTAAGATTACAAAAAATGGCATTGAGGGTAGGGGATGGAAACCAACGCCAAGTCTGATGCCTATCGATAACTTTCATAAACACTCGAGTGAACGCTAACTACAGTTCTGCTGACTCAGACAAACGTCCTATTAATTACATAAAATAAAGAATAAATGCAAGAGGCATTTTTTAAGCCGCGTGACGCAATCTCACGTAAATCAATGTCGTCACTTCAACACGATTTGTGTGGAGAAATTGCAATCTGAAAACATTTTTTCAGAAGGTAAATCCAGACATTCAATGAAATACATATAATTAAGTGTAATATGTTAATTTTAAATAAAATAATTGCAATTGTTTTTAACGAAAAGCAGCGTGAGATTATTTTCATTTTAGAAAAAACCTGTCCTGATTATCACATTACGCTTCATGTAAGGGAAAAATAAATAATTGAATCGACTGAAAGACCTTTGATGCCTAATTTCAATAATTTTATAAAAAGCTCAATTAAAATTTCCTCGTTTTCACCTGCGATTTATAAATGATACACCAAAGAAACGGCAACAGCAATTCCTCAATTGCGACGTCAGATTACAGCAGTCCACGGCAACAGTTTTTACTCTAAAGAGGAATTGGAAGAAAGAAACGAATGAAGACGTTATTTTTACCGTTTTATATACGAAAATTCCTTACCAAATTCTCAATGGGCTACTACAGAAAATATCAGTTGTTTTACGATAGAAAATGAGAACAAGGTATAAACCTGAATGAATCATGAACGTTTGAGTCACCCAAACACAAGAATTAAACAATGGAGGCTTCCCAAATCCCGATATTGTGTAATTTGTTCCAGAATTAAAAACTAAATTAGAGACGTTCATAGTTTAATGCACTTTGGTACGTGTATTTACAAAAAAAATATATAACTATCTTAACTATGAGTGCATTCCTTGCATAGTTGAATTTTTTTTTTTTTTTTTTTTTTTTTACTAAAATTACTAAAATAATTCTGCTCATTTTTCAGGTATCATTTAAAACACTTGATGCAACATCAATCATGATAATGTCGTTAATTTATAGTTTCAATATTTTGTCTATATTTTTTTAGAAATTTAACAATTCTCCAACAATGAATTATTGCTGGAATTGCTTCTACAGTTGGCTTCATTTTGAGTTATTTTTAATTGTCACTAAACATTGCATTTTAAAACACAAAACAAACAAGACAGTTCTTGCAACTCCATGTACACTATGTAGGTTCCAACAAAATAATTCCTTCATAGGATACTTTACCTATGTGTTTAATGTGTTAGAACGTGTTCATAGAGGAATAAACAAAAAAAAAATCACGGAAATAGGCAGAACTTACCTCCAGGAAAAGACGTCTGAGGAATGCCAGTGCTAGGAATAGCAAACTGGGGTTGGAAGTTTGAGAAATTGGTTCCCGGGAAAGAAGCCCCTGGGTACGCTGATGGAGAGGCAAAACTTGGCGCAAACTGCAGCAAAGGACCTCCCAGCATCCCTGCACAATAAAACATGATTCCAGTGCATGCTACTAGGGGCAAGCGTTAAAGAGTTCACAACCAACTTGAGAAGAAAACCTCGTAAGAAATCACTGGCACAAGAAAATTGGTCAAAAATAAAAAATAAAATAAAAATCGTTTTTTTGCATCGTTTTCTCACACATTTCTAGATTTATTTTCAACACTGAATGTTTAAAAATCACACTTACACGGGTATAATAATTAAGACAAGTACTAGTAAAGCCTCGCCAATGGGAAGCTCTCAACCGGGTGAAGCTGGCCATGATGCACTACTTTCAACACCGCGTAGAACATGTCCCGCACAAATTTTCGATTAAAATTTCGACTTTTAGGATAATCTACAAGTACCTGGATGGTGGACCTTATCGGTTATAATAAACGTGGGCTGCGCTTCCATGGGGCGATGGATCTGAAATCGATCCGCGTCATTTTATGCATTGGAATGGATTTTATTAAATAAAAAAAAATTATCGAGAAAACGCCCACAGATAGGACATGGGTTAAGGGATCATGATCTCGCATCGAGAAAAAAAGACGAATCGAACAGAGAAGCACAACACGCACTCACAGCACCCAGTTCCATAAGTTACCTGGAGCGACCCCTGGAGCCATGAATGACTGGGGCTGAGCAGAAGCCTGTTGCTGCTGCTGCGGTTGAGCGTTGGCCAAGCGGCTGAGAATGCTTCGTTCGGACATCTGGAGCCGCTGGGCAACAGGCGGGATCCGGGAAAGAGTAGCTGGCAATCGGCTCACATCGGACTTCATGTCACTCAGTAATTCTTCCAGTTGATTCAGCACTGAAATAAAAAAAACCAAATAAGTTACAATGTTACGGAGATGAGGCAATCACAAAATGACGCTAATAATAAAAAAACTTAAGAATATACCCAAATTGTGCACTGAAATGGTAATGCCACAAATTTCAACATTTCATGCAATTTTGCCAAAATGCCTAACAGTTTCGTTAAACGGCGTCTTTTGAGAAACTATAAAAGGATCAAACAAAATGAATTAAAATAAAAAAAAACTATACCTTTATGCAATACTGCATTAGCAGGCTTGTTTCCGGCCAACGATTCCTTTGAAAGATGCTGGTGAGATTCGGCCAAGCATTCAACTTCTGCAAATCTGTCAAATCGTGAACGAGAAACTCAAGTCAAACCACCAAAAGTGTTGCATTTATCAGAAGCACGAATAGACCGCACAGATTTGTTCACCGAAGGTGCTAAATGGCTCATATTTTACCTAGCATTGAGGGCCATTGCAGGATGATTTGGATCTTGGGTCAGATTCAAGTAAGCCGCTCTGCGAAGTTGCTCTTCGATTACTAATGCCTGCTCCAGGAGCTAAAGGAATTAACACAATTTGGCAAGTTAAATCGGAGGTAACACGCAGGAATGATTCATGATTTGGATTAACACTCACCTTAAATCTTCTCGCCAAGAACTTGTTTTTAATCTCCAAGAAATTGCCTTTGCCAACATCCATTTTAAAGGGCTCGTTGATTACGGCAAATCGAGGATCATTCTGAATGTCTTGCCAGCGACCGTAACCATGTCTGATAATCGGCCGTTAAGGAAGCGCAAATAAAAACGTGGAGGCTACCGACTCAAATCCAACAACTTCTCTCAAAACATTTCTGACATTACATCAAATTTTGTAAATAGAAGGATACGTGACAATTCCAGCCAGCAGCCAATAGTCGTGGCGGCGATGCCAAATTTCATATTCTCGACCAGGAACCGCTGCTCTTTCCTCGTTCTGCCAAAGGGTGTGCAATTCCGTGAAGCCACCATCGGCAATGTTGAACATGAATTTCGCCTTAATGCGGATGATCTCCTTTGTGGCGCTATCTTTCGCTTCTTTCGAAGTTTCATCCTTATCTTTTAAAGTGGTTTCGTCCTTTTTGTCCTTTGGTGCCTCATCTTTCTTATCCTTACTAGCCTCTTCAGCCGGTTCCTTCCCCACTTCCTTTTCTTTGGTATCTGCCGTTTCCTCGCTTTTTTCCTCCTCCTCCTTCAACTCCTTTTCGATTGCTGTTTCTGTCAAAGAAACGAGGTGTCAAAATGACGATAACTATATACGTTGCATCAACACCTAGTAAGCAAACGCATACCAGAGGTTTTGTCGGCTTCTTTGGGCGCCTTGTCTTCAGACTCGTTTTTAGATTCTTCATCTTCTTCATCGTTTTCTGTTAAAAAGTAATAACATGCACCAATATAAATATAATAATCCTGTTGCATTTTTTTCTGGTGGTTCAAAAGAGCCTTTCGTAGTCTATCAATGGCAAAACTAAGAAGAAATGTCTTTTGCAAGCACTGTGAAAGAACTCAAGCTTTATATTTGAAATCATCAATCTAGTAACCAGGGTTCCCCCAGAAATAAAATTAACTTCCCTGACATCCTGTTTTTTGAACAAATTTCCCTTTTTCAACATAAATAACTATTCCTCAACAATTTTAGGATTTCCAGATCTGGGGTTACCCTGGTTGCAACAATTGTTATCTAGCACCAATTTTGAAAAAATCGGCCCAATTTGGTAACAAAGCTACCAACAGAGCAAAGCATGAAATGCTTGCCTGCTTCTTTTTCCTTAACGCTTGTCGACTCTTCCTTTGACTCTTTGCTTTCAGGCTTTTCTTTGTCCTCCTCTGCCTTTGAAGTTGTGCTCAAATCCTCCGGTGATTTCTCCTTATCTTTCGAGGTCTCCTCAGCAGTGGAACTCGTTTCTTCACTCGGCGTTTTGTTTTTGCCTTCCTCGTCGGCGACCTCCATCTTCTCCTCATCAGTCTTCGTCGCGTCCTCTACTTTTATCTCGGTCACGTCGTCTCCCTGCGATCAGAAATCAGAAGCGATTAATAAGTCATGAGTTACTGAAAATTCATTACCAAAACGGCAATTCTGACATACCTTGTCTTTGTCATTGACGTCCTTGGCTGGAGCCGGACTAGGTACAGGCGTGGGTTTTGCAGAAGCAGATGCCGAGGATGGTGCCGATTTGGGTTCTGGTTTTTGCTCCGTAATGGCACTTAATGGCATGCTGTGAGTTCCATTAATGTGCTCGAATTCTTGAACCTGAAAATTGCATGCCTGTTAACAACTGCTACGAATAATGAGGTATTGAATGAGAAGTTGCACTACAAGCGAACCTTTTTCCTGATGAGAGACATCACTCCTATTCTCGTTAGTACGTGCTGCCTCGAAAGCCCTTCACGGGGAACTCCATCGGCGAACGTCTCTGCATTATCGGCTCCAGGTTCACACAAATGCCTCATAAACAACGATACGTAGGCACGGAAATTCTTTTCAGACTTGCCTCTTAAGTCCCTCACCAGCCTGTGAATAAAATCTCATCAACAACTGCATAAAACCTGAGCACGCGCAAATATTCAATGGAGTAATTGTGAAATATTGTAACATTTGTATTAGATGTTTGTGATATTTGGGCCGATGTCTAATTTGACTCTCGTCATCAAGTTGCTTTTCACAATTGTGTCATTTGTAAAGAATTTGGATGTGTTCGTGAATGTTATAATGTTCATTGTTCTGACATTAATTAACGCTGCCTTAGCACTGTCAAATATTTTACATATTCAGCGAGTGCCTTACCACTGAGAATTAAACGCATCCTGTGGCGGCATCCCGTATCGCATGATGGCGTTGAGGAACGCCTTTCGCTGTCGAGCGTTGAAGCCCAGCACCTAAAATTTAAATTTTTTTACATTCAGTAAAAAGGGTTCAACTTGAGCCTCTCGTTTCAGTCACAATATGTTAAAAAGTGAGCCATCAGAACAAATAGCCCCTTATCATCCCACAGGCAGATAAAGCGCAGCACTCTGTCGTTGAACGCCGTTGGCAAAATATTAATGCTTCAAATGGATTGCCCTAAAGTTTCAACGATTTACTGTAGTCTTTTAGTTGCATCTACTCCAATAACTGATGGAATAAATATCATTCACGAAAAAGACTGAAGCAAATAAAAAAATTGCCATCTAGAATTACCGCAACGTTATCTACACATCAGATGAGTAAGGATCAATGTCATCATATGGCAATTCATTGGAAGTTTTTTTTAAAAAAACGATGATCAAGCATAGACAATTTTTATCAACGATTTTAAAAAAGCAATTCTTTCAGCTGTCAACAATGGGAGCAAAATCCAAAACGGGTAAACTTAAAACTTTCTGTTACTATGATGTTTGTTACTTTCTGTTAACTATGTTGCAAGTAAAAATTCCTTAACATTTCTGAAATCTTGGCGTTTACCTCTTAATCTTCATAAATGAGAAACTTCATAGCTTGCTTATCTTAAAGTGGAAGACCTTAATTACACTGATTACAACATCTTTTAATTCCTCAAACCAAACAATCGTATAACTAAATGATATACGAGCTTTAATCGCGTTTTTGTTCTTAAACCACGTTTACGACAGATTTCTGTAGAATTCTGCAACAAACATTGAACACCGAAGATTATTGGACATCCGTTTAACGGCCAATTAACCTAACGTGAAGACAGAAGTGATAAGAGAAGGTTATAATTTTTTCTTACCTCAATATTTCCTCCAACTCGGGCGAGCAATGGTGGAAGCGGTTTGTCCTTGTCAGACGACTGTCCTCCCTTCCTACGACTACGGCGCTCTGAAATGTGCATTTAACAAAACATTAACAATTTTAAATGCCACCATGTTTAGCAAAGAAGCTAAAATTTCCTTACCGCCTTCGTTCTTTTCTTCAAAGTCATCATCGTCGAAGTCATCATCTTGAAAATAATTTCAAAAAATTATTTGTCAAATGAACGCAACTGGAAATAACGTTTTTCGTTGCGGTGGATGCATACCGGTGGGAATCGATGAATCGGAGTTGTAATCTGATAGATTGTCTTGCCACGTGGAATCCTCTTGACCACCCATGGCATCGTTGTAATTCACTTGTTTTCTGACTCGTTTGCCCTTTCCAAGAGAACGAGCCAGATCTTCTTGCTGCTGTTCGTAATGGTGCCGAAGCAATTTCTCCCAATAAGCAGGATCTGTGTTTTCCGCCTCTTGCTTCAAGATTTCCGTCTCCGGCTCCTCCTAACAAAACAAATTTTGTCAATTCTCAGGTGCACAAAATGAGAATCATGACACAAGTTTCCGAATTCCAAAATACAATAAACTATCGTTGGCATTTACTTCTTCGGCCTCCTTCGTTACGTAACTGGCGACCTTGAAGGAACCGAGGTATTCGTTGGCCCACATTTCCTTCTGCTCGATGCCCTGCTTCGTACGATCGAGAAGATCGTCGATAGCTTTGTCATCATAATGAATCAATTCCTCGTCTGTGGAAACACGAATGCATTTTGAGCACATTAATTATCTTGATATATGCTCGTTTATCAGGAAATGTCAATATCAACCTCTAAATAGCCAAACCTTGTTTCTCGTCATCTTTAAAGAGTTCTTCTGTACCAAAACGCAAAATGTCATCCAGTTCTTGCTTTGACATTGTACCCGAGCCTCTACCCATTCCAGGTCGGACTACCAAATGGGTCAACATCATCTTTTTCTTAGCGACCTAATTTCCGAAAATACGACGAATGAATCAAAATGGCACTTGATAAACCACACGCGTTAAATTCGATGAGATAAAACTGCCATCGAACCTGGGTGATTCTTTCCTCCACAGATGCCCTAGTCACAAACCGATAAATCATCACTTTATTGGCTTGACCAATACGATGAGCCCTGCTGAAAGCCTGCCGGAAAATAAGCGCGTTAAAGCCAACGACATATAATCGCGTCATTGAAAAAATAAAAGTCAGTAAACCTGAATGTCGTTATGAGGATTCCAATCTGAATCGTAAATAACTACTGTATCAGCAGTTGCCAAATTAATTCCTAGACCTCCAGCGCGGGTTGACAACAGAAAACAAAACTGTTGTGCACCAGGAGCTGAAAAGACACGCAACTTTGGTATCTCCGAAGCAACTTACTGAGACCTTCTCAAACCTATAGAATTACCGTTGAATCTATCAATGGCATCTTGTCGCATGGATCCTGTAATCCCACCATCGATTCGTTCGTATTTATAACCCTCGTATTCGAGAAAATCCTCCAGCAAATCCAACATCTTCGTCATCTGCAAACGTCAGGAGGTCAATTGGATTAATTTAGCAATTCGAGGAAACGAACCGTTGCATCCATAACTTAAGACAAATCGTCAGGCTTACTTGGGAGAAGATTAATACACGGTGCCCTCCATCATTTAAATTACGGAGCATCTTCTGCAAAAGCACCAGCTTTCCGCAAGTCTTAATTAAGTTGCTGCCTTCGTACGCGCCATTGGGCAGTTTCAAGGCTTCCTGCGCAGCAGCAGGAAAGAGGTAGGGGTGATTACAGCATTTTTTGAGATCCATCATGATGTTGAGCAGGGAAACTTGGTGCCCACCACCTTTTGTATTTAAGGCTTCAAAGTTTCGCGTTAAGATATATTTGTAGTATTTCCTTTAGCAATTAAAGAGAAAACGTTAATCAACACAACAACCAACGAAACCGAGCTCCTCTGAAGTCGCCAATTTAAAACTGACTTTTGAACTGGGGCCAAATCTACTCGAACAATAAACTCGCTTTTCGATGGCATATTCTGGAAAGCAAATAGAATGACCATTAATAACAAGGGCGGAAATGAAAAGTATACGCATTCACACACACTATGCAGCTCAAAAGCAATCATTTACCTTGAGTACATCTTGTTTCAAACGCCTCAAAAGATGTGGTCCGAGCATGTCGTGAAGCTTTTTCACTTGCTCTTCTTTTGTTAGATCGGCAAACTCGTTCTGGAATCCTTGCAGATCACTGTAAAGATGACGTGGAAATTCATTCGTGAACAGAAAGTTGACGAGAGACATCTTGAAAGTAAGATGGGGACTTTTCAATTCGTACTTACCAAAACCTGGCTGGACTCAGGAAATTCAATAAGTGGAATAACTCCTCTAAGTTATTTTGCAGAGGAGTTCCAGTTAACAATAATTTATAATTGATTCTGTACGTGTTTAAGATCCTAAAAAACTGGGAAGGAAAAATTAAAATTCAATGTAGCTTATTAAAAACCGTAATTTTATTATGATAATAAAACGCCTAAGACCTCAGAGGGTTAATTAAATCCGCAACATTATCTAATTTATGAGCAAGACCATATCGGCTTAATTCATAAAATCACAACTACAATGATAACTAAAGCCAAACTCTTCACAGATAGACAATTATACGCCTTACAAAAAAAGTTTGAACACAATGCTTACCTTAGATTGATTGTTCTTCAATCTGTGGGCTTCGTCAACCACCAAGACTGCCCAGTCTACAGAAGCTAATGTCGCTGCATCTATGCTTATTAATTCGTAAGATGTGAGCAGCACGTGGAATTTGACAGACACGTCTTTCTGCAAAAAAGAAAATACAAAAAATATTTCAAAAAATCTGATGGCATTCTTTAACAATAGCGTCAGCAACATCGAACCATCTTGCCCCTTACTTTTAGTCTAGATGCTTTGGCACCACCTCGAACCGCACCTTCCTCGAAAGACATTTCGTGCTCCCTGATGACAGCTCTGCTGTCTTTGTCGCCGACGTAAGTCACGACATAAAAATCCGGGGCCCACAACTCGAATTCTCTCTCCCAATTAATGATCGTGGACAACGGTGCTCCGACCAAGAACGGTCCTCGGCAATGTCCCTGCAAAGTTTTAAACGATAATAAGCTACAACAGGTTTCAGCCAAATGATTTGGACTTTCATGCCGGATCCCAGGATAAGAACGTACCTCTTTGAAAAGCGAATAAAGAAAAACTATGGTTTGAATTGTTTTTCCCAAGCCCATCTCGTCTGCCAAAATGGTGTCCGTTCCTTGCGACCAGGAGAAACGCAACCAGTTCACTCCTTCGAGTTGGTAAGGATGCAAATTGCACCCCGTAGCATCGGTGAATTCAGGTTGAACCTCGTATTTCCTCTTAGGCTGAAAATACAACTCCAATTAGGATTTCACGCTGTCATCTTCAAACTTGCATGGGCATTTAACCAAAGTACGTACATCGACAGATGGCTTGTCAGGCGGCGGCGTAAATCGTCGAGCAACTACATCGTCATCCATGATATCTTTCGTCTTGGATTTCTTGGTTTTGCTACCCTTTTTATTGGACTTTTTGCTACCGCCAAATTCTGATGCAGCCCTGACAAATCATACAAACCGCATTAAAAAAGAGGCGCATATCAGATTTTTGGGTCATTCTATTTGAAATGGTAATATTAATTCAACTGCTTGTTTGTGATTTTTGTGGCATGTAAAATCAATTCGCCTAACAGTAAAAAACCAAAATGGACAAATTTTAAAATTAAAGTTTTCCCAGTTTCAAATAGAACGACCCTTTTACAATTCTCATTCATTCTTCTTACCTTAAGTCCTGATAAAATTCGATTGCCTTCTTGAGATCAGGAATGTCAGCATCTTCGCTTTCGAACGAAGCTTGATCGTATGGCAAATCCCTCCATTTCACCAGATGGTACATTTTACCCTTCACAACCCTAAAAGAATCATATCTGTTGTGATAGTTTCTTTACGAGCTAAACCCCCTCACTATTTCAACGTACCTATGATTGATGACCCTATGGACGGTGAGCCACTCTGGTCGGATGCCATATCGATAGAATCGTTCTTCCAAGTTATACGGATCGTCGTCCAACTTGAGTCTTTTGTCCCCGTAATCTTTGTAGCTCCCATCGTCCAAGGGCGGTGGCTCATCCATGTCGTATTTCCGGCAGTAACTTCGATACATGGCAGGGTGAAAAACGTCCAACTGGTAACAACGAAAATACAGGAAATAAATACATGAATTCAGCAAAAAAACAACGAGCAATGCAGAAATTCAACGATTGGCAATTCAAAGTACCTGAAGTTCTGAAATCCACGAGCAGTGCCAGTACGACTTATCCCACCACTTTATGAAAAACTCGCGTAGAGGTTGAAGCTTCGGGGGAATCTGCAAAACGTGAAATTTATTGGCAAAGGAAATAGTTGAGGAAATCCAGAATCTCTTCACAAAGTACACGACAAACCCACCTTTTTGCTGGTGGAAGGCTCAGCAGGTGGAATGTCGGGAGTTTTTTCTACAGCGCTGGTCGATGCTTCATCCTTGATTTCCTCGGGAACATCTTTTTTGGCCTCATCCTTCATTTCTCCACTGCCAACCTCGAGTTTGTCCTCTTTTCCATCCTCCTTGGTTTCGGCTTTCTTTTCCGGGTCTTTCTTCTCACCGTCCTTTCTTTCGCTGCCTTTTTTCGCGATAACTTCGTCGTCCACTTTTGGCATTTCTGCCCACCTCCAAGTGAGAATCTTGCATACTTTTCCAATTAACGGTTCAGCCTTGAAAAATGTACAAAAAAACAAAAACGAAACATTAAATGCAACGCGGCAATCACGAATCGCAAAAACGCAGCATTGCTTCCAGGTGAGACAGCAAAACCTACCGAACACCTCGGGCAGTGCCACTCCCCATCGGGAATGGCCTTGATGGGAGGATTCAAACAGAATGTGTGATAAGCCGATGGGCAGCTATCACAACAAAGCAGTTCGCCTCCGTCCTTACAGACACGGCAGAACTCCATGTGGTCATCTTCTTCTTGTTCCTGAATACCCTCCCCTTCCTACGAAACGATTTTTAAGAATAATGACGAAAAACGCCAAAAAAAAAATCCATGTTTGCAAATATTACTGTTAGAATTATCTGTATAATAAACCATATTGATCCAATGCTTATAAATATAATTAAATTAATATCATCTATTTTGTAATCAATCTTCGACATGAGATTTTTTTTCCAAATAAGACCGGACATGCAGGGGCGGGGGTAAAAAAGCCCAGACATAAGTCATGAAAAAGCTTCAGGACGTCCTTACGGATGACCCCATAGTCGATTACGCAGGTGTTTTTTTTTTAAAGTCGATCAAAAACAGCTTTTCTAAAGTGGCAAACCCCAAGCACAATATATACCCGAGAAACGCTGGGTAGTACTGCTATTGAGTAATAAAACTAATTACGCAGTGAGGGCAGCTCCATTTTCCTTCCGGTGGTTCCTCTAATTCTGGATCGAGACAAACCAAGTGGTAAGCTCGTGGACAAGTATCACAAAGGATAATTTCACCTCCTTGCTGGCACACTTCGCAATAATCCTGGTGGTCAGTCTAAAATATTCGCAAAGTTTAGCACAAACGCAATCAGTCAAAACTTCTCATTCTCGAAAAATATCACGGTTGACCGTTTTACCTCATAGCCATCATTGTCAGGATCAGATCCAGGATAGCCAGACGTCACTTTCGTCTTCTTTTTCTTAGTTCTCTTCGTTTTACTCTTGCGCTTCGATGTTGTACTAGATGATGATTTGTCCGAAGGTCCACTCATGTTGCTAGCTTCTTCAAGCGCAAGCTCAAAGTCGGCATCACTTTTGTCGCTGAAGCTATCATCCTCCTCCTGAATAATCCCCAATACGAAATGAAGATTTTGAGAAGTTATCGAAAGTAGCAGTAGCAATAATAATAATAATAATATAAAAAAACAGAAAAACTCCATAAGTAAATATCATTACTTACCGAACTTCCCTTCTTTCGCTTCTTAAATCCACCCAACTTTATCTTTAGGGGTGCCACAGATTTTTTGGTCTTCGCCTTTTTTGATTTTTTTCCACTGCTGGTTCCTTCACCGACATCGATGTAAGCTGAAAGAAACCCAACTCTTATTATTCGGGTTTGTCCGGATAACCAATTCGAATCAAAGTAGAAAATATTTGGCACCTACCATCTTTTGGTGGTTTCTTAGATCTACCAGAAGATGACGCCTCAGCTTCTTGGATGGCATCTTTATTGGGATTTGCAATCAGAAATTCCCTCCATTTGGAACCGATTAGCATAACCATTTTGGACATTGCCAGCTTCGGATTATCGTTGGCCAACAAAGGACGAATGTGTTGACTAAATAATTTGTACGTCGTCAGATTTTGGTAATCCGCATCGGTGTATTCGAGTTGGACATCCTGGATGCCGAACTCCGTACATATTTCAGCCGAGCTCTTTTGAATCTTGTGAAAAGCACGATTTGAACATTTTTACTGTTGTTAAAAAAGCAGATCGATACATCAAAACCCCAGGCATTTCATTAGGCTCACTTTGTCTATTTTAGGCTTCTTAGACTTCTTAACTGGCTCCGCAATGTAATCAGAATCATGTTCTTGATCTGGTTCTGGAGTTGGAATGGGAGAATCGTCTTTCAGAGGCTGTTTGGAAACGTGAAAATGCAAATGAGTTCAGATTCATCAAATTTTAACATGTTTTCATTAACAACAACAAAATTACAGGCCCTACTTCATCGAGGCTGTCTGCAGAAAGTTTTCGTTTCTTTTTCTTTTTTGATGTCCTCTTTTTTTCGCCAGGTTCTCCTTTGGCCTTGCGCTTCTTTCCCTTTTTCTTCGGTTCTGGAAATTCGAACACCGGATCATCCTGGGGCGGGGGCTCAGATTCTTCTGGAGGTTCATCGAGCGTGTCATCTGGCTCTGGATCATCATCTGCATCAACACCCGCTATGGTGAAAACACACCGAATTAATCACAATCAACACTTTCAAATACTACACAAGCAGCATTCGATCAATTACCAACTAAACTAATCATTTACTAACATGCAGCACTGATGGAACTCAGTTGGCAAACACATCCAAACACGCAGAAAAATAAATACACTGGTGCAGCAATTCTACAACTGAAGACTTACGGTTATCTAAGATATCGTCCTGCTCTGTGAAAGAGTTTGCCGGACTTTGAACATCCTCTCCAGCAGCTTTGGAAAGGGGCAGAGAATACAGTTAACACACTGCATAGAACTCAACCAAAGGAGCTACACTGTATTTACGTGTACACAACTGAACATCTGCCGCAAATAGCTTTACGTCCCTTTAATCACATCATAACAGGTGATAATAATACTATTGCAGTCATTGCGACAAACACCACGCAAACTCTACCGTGTTTGAAATTTGCTTATTCTGTTTTTGCGACTTGTGATTAAAAAGTGCAACAAATAAGCAACACAATATGTACAGTCAAGTTTTTCATAGTAACACAGCCTACGCATTTTAAAATGTCAACTTTTCAGCCTTGAGAACACAATTTTTTCCGATGGCTAACATGTACTGAAACCATTAGAGTTCAACCAGAATCAATTTCAGCCTGCAGTTTAATTTTGTGTACATGTAAAACAAATTAATTAGCTCAGGATTAAAGTTTGGAGTTAACGAGAAGTAGTAACAGAAAAGTGAACTAAAATGTTAGGACCTCAATAACAGGTGTTATTTTAATGCGCATTATTCTAGGGCTTTACACTGCGTTATGTTAGCCAAGGTTGCTAAGGTGTGCCAAAAACATCGAAATCCCTAGCCTGTTGTACAAGGCTACATACCAAGACAAGAACTTATAAAAACAAACACTTTTTCAGCAGTCTCAAACT
Organism: Rossiulus vilnensis; assembly: GCA_034700785.1. NCBI lineage: Eukaryota > Metazoa > Arthropoda > Diplopoda > Julida > Julidae > Rossiulus > Rossiulus vilnensis. Next base: position 1,226 of record JAQIXS010001982.1, on the reverse strand, counting down.
CCGATTTCGTTTAGGCCAAAAAACGAACTTTATTTGCCTTGAAGCCCCCCCCCCCTTTTTTTTTTTTTAAAGATATTCAAATAAAAATTCACGGCAGATGTCCCTTTTCCTGTCACCACTATTACCACAACAACAAAACATCAAGAATTGTAATACGGATGCACCATTCATTAAAACGCAAAGTACTTTGCCGAATACCCAAACAATATTAATAATTAAATCGGGTTACACAAATAACTCATTTTCATCGACTTTACCATGCAGTAAGGTGCTGAAAGCCTTCAATTTTCAAAGAACTGAAATAATGCAAATTGGCAGCAATTGCATTTTTTATAATGTATTTTGCAGCCAGTGATCTGTAAAAAATTGTGAGCGCTATTCTACCGACCTTTGAAATTAGGATGTTTCAGTGCAATTAAGGTAGGGTAGACAAAAAAAGGGCAGGAATCGGGGATGAATAACCTATATTTTTATCTCACTTAGATAACCAGCTTTTGTCTGCCGAACACTGACAAAACGCTCCTGTTTATAGAAAAACGCTTACAAACAAACACTTCGGTTTTACAAGTTATAACTACATGTAACAATATTTGCTTTACAGGATATCTACACCATTTGGCAATTTAACATTTTTAATGAATTTAATCATTGGCTCATAAATTCCTATTTTGAACAGCTGTTAGCACAAAACGTTCCAGCAAAAATACACCGAGCATTGAATTGTTTTGCAAAATTTCGTCGAAAATACACTGGACATTAAATTATTATGTAAAATACTTTGTATCTTCCTAAACATTTCAATGCTTATAACAATGGTGGTTAAAACGTCGGAAAGTTAATTTCATGCCTACATTTCAATCAAAGATTTTTCAAGGAGTTCAAGGACATGCAGACATTGTTAAACATAAATAGATTTAATGCCAATTTAATGCCCTTCAACGAAAACCGATTTACATTTCGATGGGCGGATTTTCAAGCACTTTGATCATGATGTCTGTGATCATAGTTGTGTACTTAGCATATGCGAACTGATGTCACGACACCGTATCTGATGAGAAACTTTAATTGGATCACTATCCCCAGGGTTCTTTCCAGACAGGAGTTTCCCAGGGGTGAGGAATTCGAGCAAATCATGGCCACCAAACTACATCTCCTTTTTCGCACTTAGATCGATCCTTATTCTCTCTTCGGATCCACACATTTTATAACCATTGCCTACTTCCGTG
>JAQIXS010001981.1:0-25443 GCA_034700785.1 Rossiulus vilnensis | reverse complement strand
TGACTGTGCAAAATTAAACCAAATTTAACAATCGCCTTTAACTGCCTAGTTGACTCGAGCCTGCCATGGCGGTTGTTACCGCCTGGTTGATACAACTTACATGGTACACCTTTACACAGTTCATCAACCGCAGTATTTTTTTTCATATCGCTAATGTGTTCATATTTTTGGCGTTTGGTCATGGCATTGAGCCCTTGCCACGGCAAACTGCCACGGATAAAATACATTAGATCATAGCCTAGCGATTCCAGGTCGTCGCGACGGCTTTGCTCTGAAGAAATGATACCAAAAATAAATGCCAAACTTCAGGCTGCTACGGAAAGATATATTGCCACATTTTATGACAGTAAGGACAAACACTTTCTCAAAGCTATGTGAGTTAAAACTACTTTAGCTTATATATGTATTCCTTTATCAGTCCAATTTCAGGTCTTATCAATATCCAAATTTCCTAAAATTTGGCGTCATTTTTACAGTAAACCCTGCTTCATGCTAACTTAACACTGGCACATTTCTATGAAAAATACACTTTGAAAAGCAACGCCCGATGTCACATGACATCATTCCTTGAGGTATTTCATGGACATAGTATGAAATGGATATGCCCCATGGATTCGAAATTTCAAAGAAAGTGTGAATCAAGTTTGATGCATTGAAGCTCACCCATTGTTTTAATAAAGCGAGCATATTTTATGGTGTCTTGATAATTTACAGCACTCTAGCCTTTAGGTCTTAAATATTTAACTATGTAATGCTATTGTAGTCTAGAATCTGACATACATTATGTTATCTGTAGTGTTGAAATTTACTATTTGTATATCTATTACCAGGTCACGTCATTAACCTTATGTTAATCTTATATAACTTACCAATCCCTAAGTGAGTGTTTATACTGGCATAGCGGGCAGTTCCAGTGAGGTTTTTGTTTTCCCGGTATGCTATGTGTTGATGGCTTCTTGCATCCCTGTATTTCTTCGCTAGTCCAAAATCTATGATGTATACCAAATTGCCCTTTTTGCCTAAGCCCATAAGGAAGTTGTCAGGCTTAATGTCTCGATGGATGAAATTTTTACTGTGTATATACTCAATCCGGCTTATCTGGAATAATAACATTAAGTTACAACTATTAGCATACCAGCAGTAACTTCTTCCAGGCTACTCAAAAATGCCTTACCAACTGATCAGCCAGAAGCAACACTGTCTTTAAACTGAATTTTCTTGAGCAAAAATTGAAGAGATCCTCTAGACTAGGTCCTAATAGCTCCATTACCATTACGTTATAATCGCCTTCTGATCCACACCATTTGATCAGAGGAATACCAACTAAACATTAGGAATAAAATGTTACAGTATATTTTAAAAACGGAATAATCTCACAAGAATGCTGCTCTTGTAAATTTCAGTGAAATTATGAAGTACCTCCACCCTGCATCATTTTGTAGAATTTGCTTTCTATGTGTAACTGAGGATGCTTCGTTTTGATGCATTCTAATTTGATGGCTACTTCTTCACCAGTGCAAATATTTGTTCCTGCAAGCACGTAATATTAGTACAACTTGATTAATGCAAATACTTTATTTCTATCTTTCATGCTTGAAGGAGTCATACATAATTCACTGTTACAGTTTGGTGTAAATAACACACTTGCTTCAGAAAGACCTTAAATCCATTGTCTTTTATTTCAAATGATTTTGTCATCAGATGATAAATTTATAACAAGGCCTTGTAATCAAGCTTTAATTGTTAGTTTAACCTATGCGTGTGGGGTGCAATTTAGCGCAAATGTCAATGTTTTGACACTTTCTGAGGAAGCTTATCATCCACGTTTAAGGAAGAATACTGGGCAATTGAAAGTGTATAAGCGATAATATACAATATTTAAATGTTCGCGAACTGAAGGAATTTAATTTTTCTTTAAAGATAAACGTAAAAAATCCTGACATCACCAGACGTCACCAAAGCGATTTACTCAACTGGTCAGACTAAATTAATGATTAGTTGATATTATGCTTTTTATGGTACTTTAAACGACTTAATATTATAAAATATTTCATGAAATTTTTATAAAATAAGAACTTAATTTTAATACATTCGATTATTGTGAAACTTGGGATAATACCGCTAAACTAGTCAGCAACCGACTTGTCTTATATTCCCAATACTGACACCCCTGAAACATTGCTAAATAATCTAATCAAACAAAAGACCATGTTAGTTTAGCAAGTTTCCATAGATAGAAAGCACAATGCCAGCAATGAACACCCATGGGAACGACCTGGCAACCCATCTAGACAGGTGTCCTAATCATTACGTTCTTAGTTTGATGTCAAAATCAACGGGTTTCAAAATTGTGCAGGATTTTAATATTTTCAGATTTACAGGTTCTTGCAGAATTCCACGTATCAAGTTAGAAAAATTTAATTAGTATTGTTAATTGATATAATCGGATACATTGATATTCATTGTAGAATATATATATAAGCCTATCTGGAACCATAAATATTTGAGAAAATCGATAAATTTACAGGCCTACTAAACCTAATTAGGTCTGGAAACAATAGCCATTTCAAGCTTAAGACAAAAGAATTGCACACCTAATCGTGCTATTGGTTGGTAGGAGTTTATTGTACTCACAATTACTTGGTAGATACATGCATTTATCAAAGCACACCATGCATGTCCTCAATTCCCTACTGAACTGTTTTGTTCCTTCCTTATGCTAAAGCAAAGCTATCGCTAAAGTTACCCGTGCAAATCTTTGAAAATATCATAGTACATCATAATCAGCAAATATTTCCTCTATTGATTGACAGTAATAAATGTGGTAAACGGTTAATACATTATAGGTACATTTAATTCCCACTATTTATTTGTTGACATTAGGGTGTTGAATTAAATTGAACCTAGTGAACTTGAGAAATAATCCCATGTATTATGCTTGTATATAATTGAAGTCTTTCATTTAACATCAAAGTCATGTACTAACAAAGAGACCAATAACTGAGGCCAGTTGATCATTATGTTCCTGAAAGTGCACTTTAATCAAGAATAGGAATTCAATAGATGTTTGACACAGCTAAAATTACTTAGATTAACAATGAAAATTTAGAATGTAATGAAATGGGTTTTGTTGTGACAGATTTTCATAAGACTTGTTGCCTTTGGAAATAAACGGAACACTCCAGTAGTTGTGAAAACTTAATAGGCAATATGAAATACTTGACAGCAAGCTTGTTTATGTAACATGCCATCACAAAAAAACAACTAAAATACATGGTCATTATTGCTAATAAAACTAGCACCTTAAGGCAAGCGCTTGTTTCCGTAAAAGTAAGAAATGGTCCAAATTAATTCAAAAAGGGCTTTTAACACAATAGTAGTACCACTGAGGTTATACTTAATACATGTAATTACATTGACAGATCATTATTCCTGTTAGCAGGTTATAATTAATGTTGAACAACAGGATCACAATGGTCACACTAATTGTGATTGCTAAATATTTGCGCTCATGAATCGTGAAACAACACATGTTCTTGGTTAATGAAGATAAACATTTAATGTGGTACAGTTTACATGATTTTAAAAATATCCTGGTGGATTATAATGACAGACGTGCTCTTGCAAACATATGAGGGCAACTACCGAAACAGTTTAGCTTGAATACAGCAATGCAATTCAATAAGTAGGCCTACGAAAAAAGTTGAACAGAGGTTGATGCCTGGTTACACCCCCATCGTAGGCCTACCTAACAGCTGATCGTAAATTCTGATAGTAAGGATAATTTCTTTCCAAAAACTCCGCATCTCTGTCATATACTCGTTTCCGGATACTTGAAATGCGTGATATTAAAATATAGGGGCATTAGAAGATATGAAAAACACAGTTTAAAAAGGAAATTAGCAAAAAGAATCTCCTCCCAATCCTTATTTGTCAGTCCAATGAATGTCATCAGGAAAAAACAATGACGACATAGGCTACTTGAATCAAAATTCGATTTTAGAGCAATGTAAACTTTTTTCCCTTTCGGGAAACTAATACACGGTAGGAGATAATTTATCACTTGATATCAATTTCAAATAAAACATTGCCCTATTTGAAAACACATTAATGTCCAAATTAAAAATTACGCAAGAACGAATGCACGATATCTGGACTGGTTAGATGGACTACCCTTGACGTTAAAGGCAAAAATGCTAGTCTAGTGTTTACCACAGAATTTTACGCGAGAAGTGGTCCAAGCACTAAATTCTGTTATTTCTTTATGTCGGAGAGACAACGTTAAAGGTAGTCGATGAAGTTTTCACGATTTTCACAAGCACGAAAGTTTCATTCGACGTAAAATAAGCAGTCCCACTAACAAACACAATGAAAAACGGTCCATAGAAAAAGCAGCGTTTTAGGTTGGATTTGCACTTACCCAAGTATATATCACCGAAAGATCCACTTCCTATTTTGCGGCCTAGCCTGTACTTATTTCCAACCCTCAGTTCCATGTCAGCTAAATTTCACAAATGAGACAATAGAATCGTCGAGTTTAAGGCCCATTTCGACGCCATATTGCATCTCCATGAATCATATCCAACAGAGCTGATCCCATTGCAGTAATCAGCCACTTCCAAACCGTCATTGGCGTTCACTTACCAACAAGAATCCTTCACTAACATTAAGATTTCACGCGTCTAGCTTATGGGTTTCCGAAAACCCAATTTTAGCCGAAAACAAACGAGTAATTTTCCAGGATTACACGGATTTCCAACATAGCACAACAGCTTTCGAGAACTGCCACCCTAATAAATCCCTTGGATTTTTCAAAGCACAACAGCTAAGCTCCCTACCCTATTTCAAAGTGGACTAATCTGCCTACTTGTATAATCATTGCCATTCATTGGGTAACTTTCGTATTATGCATTATGCAGCACTGATTTTGGGGAATTTGTGTCGTAAGTACTTAAATACTTTCGAGTATATTTGTGAATTTTCATTAATCAGAATCCAGGTCTTCTCATTTATCGACTTCCGAAATTTCCTTGAGAAAAAAAGATGCAGAGAGCGCCGTAATTTCGTGTCATTTCCGTAAACCTAGATGGCCAGATGGCGCTGCCTGTTCATTCTTCAATCTTTTAAAACATTTTCGATTCGATGCAAATAGGGTAGACTCTGGCTAAAATGAATTTATCTTCTATTGTGTTCAAGGTTTTGCGGAATAAGACCTGTAGTCCGATGTAAGTTGCCAGTTGATCGTGTGTTTAGGGTTTGTGAAATCAATAAGTATTACAAAGGGTTTGAATTGTTTTTTATAGATACGTGCAATGTCGTGGTTCTCTATATCCTCCAAATTACGCCGAACCGATTTTTAAACCCGAGGAATTAGATGAACTGTTTAAAAATGATCTAGCTGAGGAAAAGGCTTTTATTCCAGTGAAAGCAGCAAGAAATGATGAAAACTCATCTGTTTTTCGAGATAGCTTGGTCAAGTATGTGACATTAGTTAATTACAGCATTGCGTATTGGGGAACCCGTTTATTTGCTAAACGCTCAATGTTAAGATGAGATTACTTATGTAAGATGTTACGCCGAACCGGGCGCCCTCACAGATATAAATAGACAAGGTAAATGGTCGTTCCGAGGTTGTGATTCTCTTCCAAACGATAGCTTTAAGTTATCAGAAATTCAATTCGGCGATGATGTAATGGCCCACGCAAATGCGATGGTATCTGCCGAATAAGTTGGGTTGATTGATTACACCCCCATACCACTGATTGTAGAGTATTGAATTGAATTAATATCTACATGCCACATTTTTCTCCCCCTCGTATTCCAGCATATTCATAAATAAAGTTATGGAGCAAGGGAAAAAAAGTTTAGCAAGAAACATGGTCGAAAAAGTAAGTATATACTGATAATAACTACTCGTAAAGCACGTATGATAATTTAAATTACTAACGATATAAATTGACAGGCCTTCGAGAATATCAAATGCGCTCAGATTGAGAAATATCACAAAGCCCCACCTGAAGAGAAAAATACAATTGAGTGTAATCCAGTCAAAATATTCCATCAAGCGGTCTATAACTGCAAGCCAATTCTTGGTTTAACACCTGTTAAACGGGGAGGCCATGTATATCAGGTAAAACAAGTTGCTTTTAGCACTTGAAATGCTAAGTTGAACTAGTTGATTTCATAAATGTTACATGAAATCGTATTCTGTGAACTGCTTGTCATATAAAATGTTTTGAATAGGTTCCCATCCCAATATCAGAACGCAAATCGCGATTTTTAGCGATGAAATGGATTATAGACGCAGCTAACGATAAAGAGCGTAAAATCCATTTTCCCGAGACACTGGCGTGGGAATTGCTAGATGCATACAAAAACGAAGTCTGTGTATAGCCCATTCTTTGCAGTTATCTGTAGCATTCAGAAATTCATGTTTTTTTTTATATTTAGGGGCGTGCTGTTAGAAAAAAGCAAGAACTCCACAAGCAATGTGAAGCCAATAAAGCCTTTGCGCATTATCGCTGGGGAGGTTAAGTACACCTGATGAATTGTTTTATAGAAGTCGCTAGCAGAAGGTAATAACAAGAAATATTTGAAATCTATACTTTATTAAAACTTGCATCGAAATATTATTCGTAGAATAGAATGGTTTCGACATGTAACTTACAATCAATAAAATAATTAAGTCAAACACAAATGTTCATATGATATAAATCAAGATTTATATACAAATAGGTACATAAAATTGAATGAGGAAAGTAAAAATTCTACCTCATATAATATCAAAAAAAGATTTTCAAATAGATTTTGATAGCAACGATAACAGCAAATCTTTTAAAAATATTCACTCTGTTCAAAATGGCGAATTCATTCCCAATTTGGTTCCAAACTCCAGTTTCGCTCTTTTTTGATATCGCACATCCACCCTGGTGAGTACAAATAAAGCATGATTGCAGAGTCCATCTTGCTGTTATATTATCAAGCCACAAAACTAACTACTCACTTTATTTTATGCCTTTTTATCACTTCGTTAATTGCAAGCAAACATATGGGCCATAAACAACTTATAACCCACACTATAGTTGGGATAGTGCTTAATCCAGGGAAATTCACCACTAAAGTGTTTGTGCCTCTGAGATGCAAATCAATTATACAATATGTAATCTGAAAAATAATTCTGCAAAAAAATACTTCGAATTTTGCAAATGTTATTTACATACTGTAGGCTATATTTTAGGTACACACACTTACACAATAGCTGCCACCACACCCCATAGTTTATTTACAATTGGGTTTCGTTGCCAAAGTTGGTGAGACTGATGCACAAAATTAGCTGAAATACAGACTAAGATTTGGGAAGAAATATTCAAAAATGTAACAATAGCAGCAAAATGTATCGCAAGTTTATGATAATATGCTTTGGAGGCATTAAAAATTACCAAAATAGATGCACATCATGACTGCTGTAAGGTTCTGGGCCACACATAGGCTGCCTGCATATTCCTCTGACCAACCATTCCATGTATATGGTTTGCTGAAGTTTCTGCAAAAATAAGGCTTATGAATACACTCGTAACACATGGGTTGTTAATTATTTTTCATTTGAAAGTTAATGAATGTACTTACGTGTTTCCAAGCAATAGGCTGCACACTTCTGCGCTATCCGTTTCATTTTGCAATGACTCGTCATTTTCCAAGGGCAGATCAAGACAAAATGCGTACAACGTTATTCCAAAGCACAGCAAACAAACGCCCACTGATGGTAAGAATCGTGCTCCACAATAGCCGAGATAACTTAAAAAAGCCTATAAAATAGAATATGTAATAAATGCAGAAATTAAAGGAAGCCAGTCTTTCTTACCTCCTTCGTTACGATGTGCGTGTTTTTAGCCGTGGCAAGGGTCATAATTTCCTGATCTAGTGGGCAGGCAATCAAAGACACACTCAATAAAGGTATCACAAGCATGATGAAAACGATTATATGGGGTAAAGAAATCGGAGGTGGAAGCAGCAGAACACACGAGAGAAGTATCAACATCGATAAACTCAAGCTGCTTGATAGAAAGAACTGGAAGCAGTTGTGCATAGCCATGGTGAAATGTCGGGCCTAAACGAAAGATAAATTATAATTTAGTTTCCTTAGATAATCGTGTTGCATAATTTATACATCCCCATATTCTGTCCCAAGTGTTGCCCACCAATTCGATTATTCTAATCACTACCCTACAGACCGAAAACGTCAGATATACGACAAATATACGTACTTCCATTACAAGATGGTAAATGCTGACTGGATCCTCTCGATAAAAACTTAACGAGCAAGATAGGCTGTTCAAATGATGACTTATTTCAACTGGAAGGGGGAAACTTTCTGGCACAGACTCGAAACTTGACTGTTGGGCACATAACTGGGGGTATAGTGGTTCCACGGCAATGCTGTAGGTTAACGATCAAACAAACATAGCACTGATAAAGCCACATCATAAAGTTGCTAGTCTTACAATATTGGAAATGACAAGGAAATGTTTGCCTTGCATCAGCCTGCATGAAAAGTGGCATGTTGTAACAGCTTGCAGAGCTCCCTAGGCAGCACACAACTTCTCCATATTCCTGCATAATTTTGATCATTTCAATTGTCGCTGAAAGATAAGTTGTATTGAAACGTTAGTGCATTTAAATTGACCCCTCTCATTTCATTAAAAGGATTTTGTTTACCTACCGTCAGCAGTGCAGTCTGTGAAAAGCGACACGAGCAAAGGGACATTATCTATATTTTCCAGGTGTGGCCGAATGTTATCAATGCCTTTAGGAAGCTTGGCCTGCAAATGCAATATTAATCAGATTAAAACTGTCGTTTAAAAATTCGTCAAAATAGTGATTCCAACAGGCTTCAACCACCTGGTGAAAGCAAACTTAAAAACAAAAACAAAAATCTGTACCCTGTTAGACATATCAAAAGTTATTGGAACGCTCTGCTCTGTGCTTTCAGTTACGTGACTGGGAGAGCGCGACGGATGACCACCATCTTCCATGCTATCCGCTCCATGCTGATTAATCAGTGCATCAGTGATGTTGTCATGACTGTCATCGTCGTTTTGACTGAGCCCAGATGCAGCCCTTTGCCACTGAGTTGACCTACAACCAGAACATGAAACAATGTAAGGACTTTCACTTCTAATATGTAATATCAGCCTAGTACATTCAACAACATAAGTATATCAAAATAAAACAAAAACATAAAAATATGAGCACACACCTAGAGCAGCGCTCTTTGTCTGTATCATCAGACGTCGTTTCAGCAATTGTGACATTATGTATGCTAATTTCTTCTTCAAACTTCACTGTGGTAACATCCAAGTTTATGGCACTAGGAGCACTCACACTCAGCTGTCGTGTGCTTTCCAGCGTGGAACGTATCTATTAAACAATCCTCAGAATTGCACTCACATGGGAAGAAGGAACCAGTCTGCATGATTTACGACGAGGTATTTTGCCTTACCTTTGGTGATTTGTGGCCCTCGTTGAAAAGAATATCGTCATTTGAGGGTGGCTTACGGCTTAAACTATTTCTCGATGCCTTGGCAGAATTACCACTCTCAGACCTTCCAGAAAATTGGAAATGAGAAATTAGGAATCAAATCAACGAAGATTTCGAACAACGAAGTCTGTTTACCTTGTTCTCTGGCTTAGGAGTGAAATGTGGCAGTTCCAGCCAGATTCCAATCCCATTTTTTCCGAAAAGACACGGCTGCGAAGTTCGTTCTCTTTAGAAAAATGAACAAAGCGAACACATGCCTTGTCCAGTTGTTCAATTAAATGCACCATGTCCTGCAGTTTAAGAAATGAGTAACGTTAATTAAAAACATACGTTAAAAAGCTGCAAAATACCTCACTCCTTGCGACTTGCCGTTCTTGCTTGATACTGCATAGCTACCATGCCAATAAAAATCTGGTTGCACTGAATTTCAAAACATGAATCTGCATCATTTATAGGCTCACTTTCCTGCATGGAATGCCCCAAAAGAGAATCTGAACTCAGACAGCGACTCAATACTTTCCCATGACCAGTAGCTTGTGCATCCCAGGTTCTGAAATGTAGAGTTGTGCACTAGTCAAAGTGGTCACAACGTAAGTGATAATTAATTTTTAGTTAAAAATTTACCGAGGAGGAGAAGGGCTCCACAATGAGGAATAAAGACGACCACTATCTGCTGGAATTTCCAAGTAAACGTCACTTAAGTCGTCACTGATTTCTGAGGAGAGGGGTCGATATGCGAATCCTGAACAGTAAGAGGTCAAACTTGTGCGATGATAAAAATCGAGAATCTTCTTTCGGTCTGATTCGCCAAGTGGGCAAAGATCTTGTCCATCCCAAAAATCGCTGCAGGAGTCAAGAACGATATCGCCCGTTCCTTGTGACATTAATTGTAACATTCCTAGGAAGAAGCAAGCATTAAGAAAAGCGGATAAATCTTAGGGTAACATTAAAATTCAGAACATACGTACCTGTGCTAAGTTCCTTTAAAACTACAGAAGCCATATGGGGAAACGGAAACTTCACTTTGCTGTTAGGTAGAGAACGAGCCAGTTTGTCCCTTCGCACTTGTTCGAGTTGCTGCAGAGTCCATTAGATACAAAATATCAGCAATTCCTTACCCGGTACCAATTTTGATTTAATTTACTTAATTGTGTACAGCAAACCAACATACCACGTGGCGAAACATTGATAAGTGCTGTTGAAGTTGAAAAATATCCAGAGCTTGCTCTGTAAATCCTATCTGGCGAGCCAACTCACACAAACATCTGAAAGCAGAACTTTTAAAATCGTGAAATTTCAGCCCATAATTTTTGGTTTCCATGCAAAACAAATATAATATGTTTAGAGTGTACCTACGACTTACTACAGGGACCACAACGTCATTGTGTAAAGCCTCACAAGCAATGTGGCTCGAAAAATGAGTATAATGATCTTGGGTTCCTGGATTGCAGGTGTTAAGTAAAATGGCCAAGCCCTGAAATTCAATCAAGAAACATTATTTTGATGTATTACACAAAGTATAAAACACAGCTGAAGATTAAATCACTCAATCTGCATATACCATGTTTTCTCACGTATAAGCCACACTTTTTTTCTTCTAAAATGTTAAGATCTGAAGAAGAGGCATGGCTTATATGCATACTATTCATAAATAACGATTAATGACATCCCTTTTTGAGATTACAAATAAGAAACGAGGTTCCTGAGGTTAACGCACTTAAATAAAAACAAATCAACGCTCAATAATAAACTAAGTTAAAAAGTTAATTTTGAGAATCTAAGGTCCAATTTAGGGATTTGGCTTATATGCGAGCAAATATGATAGCGCATGATGAAAATGGCAAATAAAAAACTTCAGGTTACATACAAGTTTATTTTTTTGAGACATACATGCTGGTGAGGAATTTAAAACCATTTCAATTTAAATATACGTACTAAAGGCTTTAAGGAGTGAATGTGTTGCTTCCATTTTGGATCATCAAACTGGACTTTAAATGGAACCTTATTGTTATGAGTCAAATCCAGTACTTCCACATGGCTTTCTTGAACATACCCTTTGTACATAGCCCAAAAAAAGAATATAATACATTTAGACTAGGTGAGCAATGCACTAATTTTAGCTAATTGCATACAATGATCCATAACTACCGTTATCGATAAAGCTGTCGCCAGAATATTGCATCTGAAATGGCTGTGGCTCTTGTATTTCATTGAATGAGGTCTCCTTAACCAGCGACTCGTTCATAAAACAATCCTTCTCTAAGCAGTAATCTTGCAAACTGTCTTGAGAGAAATCTTTGCTAGCAAGACCAAGCATTTCCCCACTGCCTGTGGAGTCGCCCATTTTCAAGAAAAATACTTTCTCTGGAGTTGGATTTGGCCATGATAAAATTCCTTTCTTATCAATGCAACATAAATTCTAGAAAATAACGACTTAGTGAGAAATACGCAATAAATTACCAGTTTCTAGACCATTTCAAAAAAAGTGCCTACGGTCACGCTTCCAAAAACATGCAACAGGTTGGCTGTTCTGCACAATGTATCATTTTCCCCTCTGATAATATCACATATGTGTTCCTTTATGTGTTGCCAACTAATTTCCACACTTGGATGTGGACCTACAGGTGCTTCTCCTAGCTCATCAAGTGCTACCTCAAAGAGCTAAATTATAAAATGTGACACAAGATTACTCTCAGGGCATTACGAAATAATGCAAAACCCATGTAATTTATGGAATAATAATCCACCTGAGCTTGTTTGGCTAAGGTGAAAAGTGCTTTTAAGCGTGTCATTCCATAAGCATTTAACAGAATCCAGCACAATGGGAATGTCAGGGGTAAAAGAGGTAGAATAGCTTCAATCTGTAATTTCAAGTTAGACAAAAATGTTTTACCAACTGTTATCATAGATCATAATTATAAAAATTGAAAATCCCATCTTGCCTGAAGAATAATTATCATATCTGTCCAATGTCCAACAAACTGCCACATGTATGTGTACCTTAATGAATTTACCACTAGCATTATGGTCTAAAAAAAAATATATTGATGCTATAGGCCTATATAAGTTCTTCAGAACTGCATTGATCTTCTGCATTCACATTATCAGATACTAAATGTGAAACTTGCAACTAACCAACAGAATGGGTATAACAATATGCATTAAATAATGCACCATTATGATGTGCCGCTCTTTGTCAAAAAAACTGAGTGGCCGATGCCGTGACTGTTGAAGAGCTAGTCTGGAAATTTATGATAATGATAAGCTCAAAATTGCGTAATAATTATACAATAAATAACGATGTCGTTTACGTTAAAGTCCTGATGTAAGGAGTTTCTAATAAAACATATTCTTTATTTGAGTAGGGAGCTCGAATTTGAGGAGTTGTAAAAGTTTCCTTTGGAATATCCTGAGGGGGTGCAAACTCGTCGCCAAATTTATATTTTGGATCAGCCGAGTCCTATGTATAAAAATAGGGTCACGCATTTATGATACTGAACAAGTCAAAATATAATAATTAAAATGAATGAGCGCCTGACCTCTAGAGAATAACATTTTGCTGGAACAACTTGTCCTGGCCTAAGCACAATAACATCTCCTTCAACTAAGAGCGACCAATGGAGATTTACTAATGCACCATCTCGATATGTCCATTGTAAAGTAATACATGGAGAAAGTGGCATATTCAGTTGAGGATAGTGATTGGATTTCCAATCACACTTTTGAATGCATTCTGAAATTAGAATCAATTAAAACTTACCATTTGTTAAGAACATTTAAGGTGTTGCTTAAAATACTATATAAAGCAGCATGGAAAAACTGATTCTAAGATAATATCTTGGAAACTTACAAAACTTTTTATACAACCTACATTTGTTAGGACCAAAACAAAATTGAAAATATTTGTGTTTTTACAATTAGGTTTATTTATCACCCATGATGTCTCTGCAATGTACGATGATTAATCAAAAGAGCATTGGAATAAATTCGCTAAATTTTATTCCAACATTATTTAAAATTTTTCATTGTAACCATGTAAAATATGATATTGAGTTTAGCAAATAGTCTGGACAATAAATAATTAAAAGCATTCTACTTACTTTCAACAAACTGCAATAAATGTGTGGCTTTATGTAAGAGTTCACGATGCCGCAATCTGCTATCATTCCCAACTAAGTAGATGTTGACTATTACAATTGTAAGAATAATGAGCACCTCAATGGGTATGTAGCCAAACCTAAGAAAATCGACATGTTAGACTTTTACAGCAGTTCTGCAAATTCTTCATCTACTTGATGGACAGTATAGCAACGAGGTCATGCATGTCAGTTACTATATTAGGGGGTGGTCAATCATTTTTACTGAGGTGTGTTGTTTACAATTAAGGATCTGAAGAGTGCAACCCCTGCTACCAATATTTGACAAGTCATTACGTTTATAAAAAGTCGTTTTACTAATTCTTACAGACCCATACCACTTAACTTTGCATGCCATTTCTATTGTATCGGTACACTAAATAAGAAATATGCGTCACCTTATGTCATCTTTTTGTGCATAGCAGACCAAAAGAAGTATTGCTGCTATAACTAACACTGTAGCACAGGGCCAAGGAAAAGTGGTGTACAAACTATTGTGGTGATAAGCATCGTAAAACCAAGAATTGGGTTTAAATGGATGCTTGTTAGCAGCTTGCTGCTCATTCTGAAAAATAAACAGGTTAGTCCGATGTTTACAATTTTATCATTCTAAAAAAAATGGCAAGAATTTACCGATAAACGGAAAATACAAGACATACTTCATGGTTTTCCAGTTCTTTTTGAATTGCTTCATGTAGTTTACATAAACCTTCTTCCGTTGTCAACCCTTTTAATAGCGACTTACGTTTCTTCTTACTACTTTCAGACTGTAAAATAGTGTAAACAGTATTCATCTATCAGAGCTTCGACCTTGCTTTTCACCATATAGCCTAGGGAGCACTTGAAATTTTACTGTCAGGTCCCTTTTAACAAAAGCCCCTCTTAGTATAAATCTACCAGAGAACGAACAGAGTTAAACGGCAGGCTGTTATAAATTCAATTTAAATATAACCACCCAAGCGAACTGCAGTGGTTATAAACGCCTGGAGATATGGATCAATGTCAACCCCCTAATTAATGACATTTATTTGCTGGCTTTTGCCAGGATAATGTGTTGAATTAAATTGTTGAATGAAAAAAATTGAAATGAAATGCACTGTCTGTAACGGTAGTATAATAGAAGACAGCTGTATAAGATTGTTCATATATAAGCTATTCGTAAATCATTTTACATGCAAACATAACTTAATTTTCGTCAACAAGCATAATAAAAAGATAGGTTTGATATACTATTCAACTTACCCCCTTTACTGAATGTAAGTCAACACTTGCCATCTATTTCATGCATGTATAATTCAATGTATTCAAACCTAAGTCGCCTATACATGCATGAACATTTCAGGTCAACAGAGGAGATATTTTTTATGACAGTGCCCAAGGTTCGTCCACCAACCTTGGGCAGTGCCGCCCACCGTCTGCACGTTACATCCGCCGCTGTAGCATGAAAAGATGAAAGGTGATTTTCTTTGAAAGACTATGCATTTGGGAAAAATTAATAGTCAACAAACATGCATTTTAATTTATTATCCCTTTCACTGAAGAACATAGCGTTTTAATTGGCATATAAAGGATTTTTTAAACCTTTATAGAAATTCGATTGAGAGTTCATTTCTGGTGAATTTGGTGCATTTCTCATGTGACGCCGTTTAATACGGCGCGTTTAGCATCAACAAACACACGCTTGTGTTAATGTGGATCTGATAATCTGATTTGTATTAATCAGTGGCATTTTGCGTTTGTTTTTGTGCATCGTTGTTCAGCGACGGAGTAGAGTTGAATTAGAAGCCAGTCTTGTCTTGTTTAGTGTAAGTGGAATATCTTTCTGGTTATGTTCAAAAGCGCATTTGGGAAGAACATGGGGACCGGACGTTGCACCGTCTCTTAACTTATTTCCTGATTGTTCTCCTTGAATGTCATGATTACACTCAAACCCAATCATGTCTGTAGTGATTTGATTTGAGAACAGAACTACAACTGCTTTTGTGCACACATTGCGCATGTTGAGAGTTTGATTTACATGTTGATCGATTGCTTCTTTGTTAAAAAGTGCGCGACCACCTGTAGGCCTACATGTACATCGTACATTAGGTTGATAATTGCCACAAACTTGCATACATGTTCGATGCAAATCCTCTTTCCAATCGAGTCCTTATTCGATTGTTCGTTTTATTTTCAGTTATAAAATTGCTCAATAAACGTTTTCAAACATGGCTTTGAAGCCACCTGAGCTGGTACTAAAATGCTCACATCAAGTCACAGAAAGCTGCGATGAAGCTTTGGACAAAAAAGAGAACTGCTACTGTGAGGAATTGGATTTCTCTTCAGAAGATTTAAAAGAACTTCCAGCCAGTGTTCTAAATTATAACAATTTAGTTACACTGAAATTAAGTTACAATGACTTGAGTGACCTGCCTTTAGCTTTGTGTGAAGAACTAGCTCATAGTTTGAGATACTTCATTATCAAAGGCAATGCCTTAAGAAGATTGCCCAGCAATTTTGGTTTGTTGACGCACCTGCTCGTATTTGATGCCAGTGAAAATAACATTGAGAAGCTGCCAACCAGCTTCGTCAATTTGCAAAGTTTGGAAACATTGAAGTTAGTGGGAAACAACTTGAAGCGGCTTCCACCGAACTTTCACCTGCTTAGCGCCTTACAGCACTTACACCTTGATGAAAATCGTGTGAGAAAACTGCCCCCTGCGTTTGGTCAACTACACCAGCTCCAAAGGTTGGACATGAATAATAATAGACTGAAGGCACTGCCAGACGATTTTGGAAACTTAACAAAATTGCAATATTTAGACTTAAGTCATAATAATCTCAAAATTCTACCAGATTCAATGAAGTTACTGGCAAGATTGGAGGATTTAGACTTGTCCCATAATCAAATAAAACTTCTTCCTGAGGATTTGGTGTGTGCACCCGTTCTTAGAAAACTTTACGTCGATAATAATCAGTTGAACTTCCTGCCGTCGTGGTTCAGCTGGTTGGAATCTCTGGAAGAGCTGAGCCTCGAAGACAATCAGCTTTCGAATTGTCCATTCCCTTGTGATTTTGGTGCAACCACCTCCAAACTGAAGCATTTTAATCTACCGGGAAATTCCATGAAGTCTCTGCCAGTTTCCTTTGGGATGATGGCGTCACTCGAATTGATTCACTTGGGAAGTCCTTTGGACGAGTTGGAAAGGAGCCGTTTTATAAATGGAAATAGGATAAGTAAACTGCCAGCGAATTTCGGTCGGCTGACTTTGCTGAAACATCTTCGCCTCGATGAAAATGAGTTGGAGGAGCTTCCTGATTCGTTTGGCGAGCTCGTGAGCTTGGAGTATCTTGATCTTGGTCAGAACAAGCTATCAAGATTGCCTGACAACTTTGGGAAATTGCGTTCGCTTCGGACATGTTTGTTTAGCAGAAATTTTTTAAGGGCTTTACCTGAAAATTTTGGAGAGCTTCAGTCTCTTCTTCAATTAAAGCTTGACAATAACTTGGTAAGCATAGCCAATGTGTATGCATTAGGTGTGTATGCAATGAACCAAAACTGCTTTATCCACATGCTAGGCCATATCAATTAAATTTATTTTTTATTTTTATTTTCAGTTGAAAGAGTTGCCAGAGTCATTTAACGCCCTTGTGCAACTACAGACGTTGGATCTATTCAACAATAAGTTATCTGCCATACCTCAATGTTTGCATTTTTTGTCAAATCTGAAGTATTTGCAACTAGATGAAGTAAGAAAATTCTTTTTAATTGTGGGAAATATAGATGAAATGAGACTAAAGGGAGTTGTGAGTAATCAAGATAGCGTTACTGAGCATTACATGGGGTTGTATTTCTTAATGTTACTTAAACTTCTATTTTGGTATGTATTTTTAAGTCTGAATATATGCGTGCATATTTAATTTATGTTCCATTAGTATTTCAA
This sequence comes from Rossiulus vilnensis, assembly GCA_034700785.1. Taxonomy (NCBI): domain Eukaryota; kingdom Metazoa; phylum Arthropoda; class Diplopoda; order Julida; family Julidae; genus Rossiulus; species Rossiulus vilnensis. The sequence goes on along the minus strand of JAQIXS010001981.1, from coordinate 7,846 downwards.
AACCTCCCCTATCAGTAATTGGTATTTCTTATTTATTTTATATATATTTATAATAGGTGCACAATTTGTTTTTAACTATTGCTTTTTCCATTCACTTCATTCATTAGTAATTCATGTAGCCCTAATAATTTCTAACGCCTTTTCATGGAAAATGCTATTAAAATGAATTTTTCAAACATTTTTTACCTTTATGCAGTCCCCTAATTAGTAGGCTATTTTTTTAAACAATGTTGTATCGAACCATATTCTAAAATCTATGATTTGTGAATAATTTTCCGAAAATGTTTGCCAGCGGTGTTCTTTAAATTAGTAATATTTTAGAACAAATTTCGTAATAAACCCTAGCAAAAATCTATGGTTTGTGATCTCATTTTTAAAAAACCTTTATACACAGCGGCGTTTACATCAGCTTTTACAAATATTTAAGACCAATTCACAGACATGCAAAAAATATAGTCTTACAAATTGGTACTGAGACCTGATAAAATCATAAAGGACTGGGATGCAAACAAAATTATCGCTTTCCCCCCACCATCTATAGTAGGCAGCGGCTTAAATGGATTGAGTGAAAACCTGACAGGAAATGTTTGTTTCAGAATGATTTAAAAATCCCACTGGAGGAAATTCCTCGAATTCTCCAAAACAAGCCTTATCCACATAACTCCAAAACGAAAGGAAATTGGCGGGATAGAGGCAGATTAACTCATGACAGCGTTTTTGAGAAGCAACATGAGGTAAGGTTTATCACTAAATGAATTTTAATTCATTACTCCATTACGCCATCTAAGTGATTTGATGGCAATTAGGCTGGCTAATTCTTAAATTTACCAAATCCTTTATAAGAAGAAATGTAACATTAGTTTGGCAATTGATTAAATAGATGGTATTGATTATTTGGCAGTGATGAATCCAGTAAGGGCTGTGTTAAGTGGTTTCTATGAATTTTGGTTCTATCACCTTTGTTTTAGGTTAATGAACACGCCGAAACGATGAATGGGGATATTGAATCCAGTATTGACATTTATGAACAAAATAGTAATCTGCTAACAGCGCTTCAACAAGGCTCAGCACTGTGGAGATCCCATGGAATGGATGGAGTGAGGTTGAAGTTTGATCATACATTGCACCGCACACTTGACCAGCAGAATCAATCCCTAACAAAGCAGGGAAACATGGAAGTTGGGTGCAGTAACTCTGTCAATGAAAACGCAGACGTGAACATGAGTTCAGATGATGAGGATAGTAGTGATTCGGATAATGCTTTGGAAGAAAGTTGGAGCCTTGATGAAGATATGAATGATGCCAATGGTTTGTATTTCTTGAATCATTCCGTAATGTATGAAATTTGTGAGTGTTCTTATTCCTCCTTATCCTTCTTCCCTTACTATATTGTCTCCTTGGCATACCCCTACTGCTTCCTGGACGTTAGCTGTTTTTGTGCCATTAAGCCCCATCAACAAGTTAAAATGTAGTAATTAATCACAACAGAAATCACAGAGTGTTTAGTGGTAACTCTTTTAGCTAAGCATTTTGCCAGGTCCGATCCTCTTATAATTAGCCACAATCCATGCTCCTTCTCTAATTTGTTCTTCCTTCCTGCCTCCAATTTCCCTTCCCCTGAACTGTATGTGGCCTATGGTCATGAGGGATGTTAAACAACCTCAGTCAATGAACTAACATATCAATAATGAAGTAACAACAACAAAATTTTTGTTTTAAAAATGGCTTTTAAAGAAATCATACTTCATGAATCATCAGTTATGTCCTTATGCAGTTTTATAACATTGTATTGCAGCAGACTCATCTGAGTCTGCAACATCGAAGGAAAATGCGAAAACATCTCGAGAACCTGACCAATCAGCTTCTCCTATCATTTGTGAACCTGAAGAGGACTGGGATGCAGAAATTGAGGAAAGCGACCCCTTCTATGTCTATGGTATGTCATAATGATTGTAGTATTTCTCAGCTGAAATCTTATGTCAATTTCAAAAGTCATGCTTAAATCTATGTATTGCTCAACTTCAATTTAGATGACTTCCCAAAGTCTGCTACACCATCCTTTATGCCACAAGCTTCATCATATGTTTATCGCCGTGCGAGGAATATATATTGTCCTGCTGATAATCACGCCAAACCTATTTTAAGAGTTGTTTATGAAACAAGACCTCCAAACTTTGGGCAATTTGAGGATGTCTAACTTTGGGCATCACTAGCGATGCCCAAAGTTAGACTTTGCCACAATCATGCAACTTTGGGCATTGTTAGCGATGCCCAAAGTTAGACAACGTAAGCTATTTGATCCAGCGCCATTTAAAATCCTGCTAAGAACGTTTGGTTAAATTCGTTAAATTTATTATTATCAAGAAACACTTCACAGGTTCCCCAGCTCTGAATATAAACATGTATTGTTTCCATTTTTTATGCAACAATTAAAAATGCTAGGCCACTTGCAATTTCAGCATAATTGTTTGTCAGGAAAATTTTATAAATAAAGAACAATTTAATGTTGCGCCGAAAAATTTTCTGCAATTTAATTTTTATTAAAAACATAAAAGTGTATTTTTGAAATTTGAATCATTTTGACAAACAAACTTAAATATCATCCAAGTTCAGAATGGTGCGTATGATTTTAAATTCTTATAAATAAAAAATAAAGACTGCTGAAATTGATGAGTTGCTTTAGTTACAAGCACCTTTCCTGGCATTGTTTTACTCCACAATCTATTACAATTGTATTACTTGTAAAATCGAGTTTTGCGTGAGTGGCAAATAAAGACTGGTTAATATTTTATAGAAGGTTAATTTGTCTTTGTGCAATTCTTTAAAGTTCAAAGCATGTCGGTTGTAAAATACTTCCAGATAGTACATTTATAACAAATGTTCGCCCATTAAATTCACTTTTAACATTTACTATAAGTCATAAGATTACCACATATGTCACTAGCGTGTTTAATTTAGATTTACCTAACAGGGATTGTCATGCCTATTCCCTTTATAACCGAGGAACCTTGTTACCTTGGCAACTGTCAACAATCAATAATTTCTTTCGCTGTTGTTGATCAACATTAGCAAATACCCTGAGCTGCTTTAAATTGGGAGTGAATTTAAATAGAGACTTTAGTTGAGTTAGGGATACCATGGCATTAATTGCAACCAGCGGAGAAAAAATGAAATTGTTGTCACCTATTGAATGGCATGAAAGCGTGAATAGAAAGTTTCACAATACTTATAAAGCCTCGAATGATGCTGAAAGGTAAGCCAAGTAAACCTTCTAACTGTATTTAAATAAATTCGTACTTCAATTTTTTTTCTTTAAATTATAGGATTGTGACTGAATCTCGCCATTTATGCAATCTCGTTTCTGCCAGAGTGAAGGATCACCAAAACTACACGACTGAACATTTAAGGCTTCGAGCACAGGTTTTGAAATTCCACATTTGCGACTTAGGTTTCTTTACTTTAAATTTGAAGGGTTTTACCCAAAATTACAGAATACTTTTCGTTTTAGAGTGTTCGCACTTTACAAGACCAACTCGCACAAGCAGTAAATAATGTTATACATGAGACTGATTCACTTTTTGAGACTCAGCAGTGCGTAGAAAAAGCATTGAAAACCTTATCAGGGGTAGACCACTTAAATTCAACTTGCATTGGATATAGAAATCAACGTCCTGCCCCAGATTTGGTCAGAGATGCAGTTGATAAAGGGCTACAGAAGGTAGATCAATAATGTTTATGTACTCAAGATTTGCTTGAATTGTTAAATATTCAAGTTATGATCAGTTTTTTTAATCCAATTTATTTTATGCTGAAATTAATGTTAAAATCTATCTGGCTTACTTGATTCCATTATGTGGAAATTCATGAACTTAAAATTTTCAGGAAAGAGCCACTATAGAAACCTCACTGACATTGCTTTCCAAAATGCTTCAAACAACTAATCAGCAAATTTGGTACAGTGTCAATTTGTTTGGAGAACAGTTTATTCCACCGTTTTATAGAAGCAGTGCGATTACATTATTGTTATTTTTATCTAGTACTAATAGGGAAATTAAGCGTGGCCTGGAGAGAGATTGGAGTAATAAAGTAGAGCATTATGATGTGGAAGTGGCCAACGTGGAATTAACACGACACCCAAATGAAGGACAGTTTAGAGTTGGTTGTTTGGCTCCCTTGCGAAAGTAGGTTTATATGCGTATAAAATATGTTAGTATAAAATAATATCCATTGCTGATGTAATTGAATTTAAATTATAAGAGCATGTTTTTACTAAAGTAATGTGGTTTAATTTCAGTTTTACTGATGAAAGCACTTGGAATGAAACGTCACATTTCAATCTGAGCAATTGCAAAAGGGAAATGGAAATCTCCGAGCAATTGCGATTAACAATCCGTAGATTCCTGTCAGAGATGTCAAAAGATTTAATTGAAGGCAATGCTGCCATCAACAGTAATCTCGGAGCTCGTATTAATGAACTTGAAACCAGTAGAAGCCAATTTATTACCTACCGTGACAAGGTAAGCCCATTGCAACCATTCTTCCCCATGTATGTGTTATGCAAGATTTTTGCTAAGATAGTGTTGCCATCTAATTTTCGTGCTAAACTACATGTGTCAGTGTAGTTTTGCTTACATTTCTTCACTTTTAAACATTTCTCAATTTATATTTTTGTTGTTTATAATGCAACAGGTGCTTGAAGAAAGGTTTCGAATAGAAAATGCACTAGAAAATTTGAAACGTCAAAGAAATAAACAAGATTCTCCAATGAAAGTGGCTCAGTCGCGGCTTTACAATCGGATGACTCGCCCTCCTCAAGAGGTCTTTGAAGATTCGGCATATTACAGGTATGGCATTGGAATTACAATGTTTATCACAGAATTTCCAATCATTTTTTTTAGGAATAAATGCTGACTTAGGCACTTATATTTATAACCATTCAAATACCACAAATGTGCAGTAATTATAATTTTGTTCAGAGATCAATGTTATTTACATTTAAGCTGATTTAGTTGTATGATATCAATGTCTCTATTATCTATTTAACAGGCTAAAAATGGAAGTGGAGATGTTAAATGAATCCATGAAATCAATTGGTATTAACACGGAGGAGGCTGAACGTTCCAGGTTGAACCTCCTATCTATGCGCCGGCAGTTAGATAAGGATATTGCCTTAAAAGAACGAAGCATCTTTATTGATAAGAAGAAATGTCTGCCATTGCGGAGTCTTTTTCCAGATAGTGTCAGATTAGCAGGATTTTAAGAAAAGTGCTACTAAACTTATGCACATAAAATTGTAAACGTATTACAAATAAGATTGTATATCAGTTGTAGTAGACTTGACAGATTATGTAGTGATTGCAGGAGTACTTGAATAATATAATGTATGGTGTTCAGTAGATGACATATACTTTGGTTCTTATTGTGCTTAATGTTGTTTGATGAGGATAAAATGGATTTGAACTAATGTTTGATCGCTTTTATCTGAAAACCTCTAGTATATAACTGGACAATTATTACCAAAGAAAAGCAATTTTATCCTGGAGTTAACTGTAAATGTCTAGTAATAAGATAATAAAGGATTCTCGTATAACACATACGGACATTTGTTGAATTTTGTTGCTTTATTATTTTTTATTATACATGTAGTAATATTCTGTAATTAATTTAATGATGGCGCCAATTTTGAATCTTTATGAGTGCAAAATTCTCAGTATTAAATATGAAAAGAATTCGCCTTCGATGAGAAAAGAAGTTTATCGATGGGAATATTATTTTATTAGAACACTGGGTTTTAAGGTTGCTATTGTTTTCGGGGGTTTCGATCCTTTTCAGATTTTGCGTTTACAATGAAGAAGATTTCAAAAAATATATAACGAGTTTTAGCCTCCCTGTATAAAAAGCACCAACCACAACGCGACAGATCTCAGGGGGCGCTTCAGTCGTCTTGAAAATTCACTGCGTACATCTTGCTCTGAAACCGTTTGTTTTGCGTTTGAACTTCCTCAGTGAAGCGAAGTTATTTCTACTTCGCAGAGAGGTATTGATTTTATACAACAAATAAAGACTTACAATCAATATGGTAAGTAAGATAGACGATTTTGGATATGATTCGTTTCATTTCGGAAAGGGAATATTTCCTTAGGCCTAATAATAGTTGCACCACATGCGTATGAAACCGACATGTGACTGCATTTTAATATCCAAATGTTTTTACAATTAGACTGAAGAAGTAAATCCTAAGGCTTATCCGTTGGCGGATGCCCCTTTAACGACGAAGATCTTAAATCTTGTGCAGCAGGCAGCAAATTATAAGCAAATAAAGAAAGGGGCAAACGAAGGTAGAGTGAAATTCAAAGACGCGCTATTTGAGCGGCACTGTAGTCGATCAATACACACTAAGTCAATGCCATATTTTGTGAATTTCAGCTACGAAAACACTGAATCGTGGATTATCAGAATTCATCATCATGACAGCAGATGCGGAACCCCTGGAGATTTTGCTTCATTTGCCCTTGCTTTGTGAGGATAAGGTAAGCTGCAAGCCTGCTCAAATCTGGCTAATTTACATCATGGTTGACATCGGTTCGTTTGAGACATGAGACAAAATGTAAAATGTGGATTTTTGCATAAATTGCAATGAACAAAGTTTACTAACATTTTTTTGGGGTTGCTTAAATTGTATGGATAAATGCTACAGTAACATGCTAAACTAAAAAATGAAGCGTTTTGATAATTTAATTTGTATGCAAGTTCTGTCAGTTTTCAGAATTTTTATTTGTAATTTTTTCGTGTTTTAGCTATGTACACATTTTAACCATATCTTCATTTGATTACAGAATGTGCCATATGTCTTCGTACGCTCCAAGCAAGGTAGGCTTTTTTTAAATGTAGATTACAGTTTCACCCAGATTTCGGCAAATTTTCTCATTTATGGTATTTTTCAGCTCTAGGTCGTGCTTGCGGAGTTTCACGCCCTGTGATTGCTTGCAGTGTTACCATAAATGAAGGTTCTCAATTGAAACCGCAAATTCAAGCATTGCAGCAAGAAATTGAAAAGCTGCTGATTTAAGTCTCATCATTCCATGTATTTTGGGCGAAGGATTCTTCACCATTGTTACTACATGTAAATTAGCTCATGTTTTAAATCAATAAACTATTTCAATTGATTCACCAAAGTATTACTCAGCAGGGTCGACTTTGCTTCTTCTTTAACTCTGTTAAAAAAAATTGCTGACTTCATTAACCTCGCTAATTTCATCGATGTAATTCCAAGAATTTAGGAAGCTCCTATATAAATAAAACTTAATACACAGATAAGTATTCTGGCTTCCCAGCTACTGATACTTAAACCTCGTGTTCCAGTATTTAATAACTAAAATATTTGCACATGGGAAAAGAATGACATGTCCTTATTTTGAGTAATGTTTGTTTTATCTTAGTTTGATAATTATTTTCTCTTTATTTTGCAAACGTTAAGCACTAGAAAGGGTTGGCCGATATTGGGAAAATAGAATGGAAGTTATCTCCTTCGCAACGGAGGGCTCCAAATTGAGCCGATGGGTGCGTGTGAACGCTACCTATCAAGCATGTTTATTTTTTTGCACCGTCAGAGGGCGCTGGAGCGCACCTTTGATGTCAGCCTAAATCCCCGCCAAACCTACAAATATGTTTGGACAAACAATGTTTTCAGATGTGTGTTTCCATAAACGTGTTTTCACAAACATAGTCACTACGTTTACATGCAACTTTTAAAGCAGTCCTACCTTGAACCATTTCAATCCAACACAGGGTGGCGTGGGTTTACATGGCAAGACTGAAAAGTCTGCCATCTAGTGCTGAAATGTGG
>JAQIXS010001980.1:0-25448 GCA_034700785.1 Rossiulus vilnensis | reverse complement strand
GGAAAAGTTGACTTTTATTTAGAATGGATATGAGGACACATATTATAGACAGTTTGACATTAGTTTTGGATCCTTTCTCAGCCAATGTAAAATATTTATATTTGTACAAATATACCTAAAGTTACTTGGATGGGGGGGGTTAAAGGACGTAATTTATGGAAAGCCCATTATCTAACCTAATTGTCAATCTGTCATACATTAAGAGTGATAAAATCTCAAGCTGGCATGATGACAATCAGCTAGTCACACCACCTTTTAATTGCTCGAAAGCTTTAATTAAGTATAGTTCTTAACGTTAATACAGTTCAGCTGCCATCATTATCTTAAAAAAATGTCCGTACTTTACATCCTGAAGATAGCGAAAGAGAATACCTATGAATTAATATCCCATGCAAGTATTTAATTCACGAAAATCAAGTGTTTTCTGCGGCACTCTGTAAACAATTGTAGACTATACTACTTATCCACTGATGTTCAAACATGAAATAAAAAATTCGTTTCGATTTTTAATGCATGCACGGTTATTTTTACAGGCGTGCGAAGAGTGTTGGTTTTAATCAAGCGTATAGCATGCATTTGCGAAAACTAATTCACGATCAACATAAATGTAATAAGCTTAGGGATGAATGGTTATAGCCTGGAAAATCGGGAGAAAACTAAAGATTCGCAGTTTATGTAGGTGGGGGAAGATTTTTATTGGCTGCCATTATTTCATAAACTAATACGAAGTGTCACAATAAATAAAATCTATGTTTCATCAGTTTTTGAGTAAATATACGAGCGTACGATGCATCGTTTTCTCTTCGTGTAGAAACACTCCAGAAGTTTGCAGATCATTAATTTCATTAATCCCTTCGCAAAAAGTCAGAGCGAGCTAGGCTTGACATAATTGGAAATAAATCTTAAGAAATAATTTTGAGAAATAATAAAGCAAAAAAAAAACGCAATTAGCATAAGTAGGTCTATACACTCATTCGTGGGTAAAAGAAAAGTTATGAGCTACAGATCTTAACGTGAGGGGTTTTTTAAAAAAAGCAAAAAACCAAAGATTTGAATCCAGCAATTAAAATTCTGCGAAAAACTGCAGATTTCAGATTGTTATGCAACTAGGTTTGGCCTGCAATCGGAGCCAATTTAAAACTTTGAAAGTGTGTTGAGCGTGGATTATTTATGTCAAGAAATTATAATATTTATGTCAAATAACATTAATGATTAGTGGCCGAAATACGCGTTGCAGATATATTACGACATTTCCAAATCATATTTTAAATTATGCGCTGCACGGCGCATATAATTACGCGTTGCGCATAATTACAAACGCATTCACAGATATTGGTTTCAAAATGGTGGCCAAAGGCATGAAAGCACAATATACATGTACTGAACAGAGTAGGCTATACGAAAGAGGCTCATGCAAAAACGTTTAACATTGCACCGATTATACTGATGATAACTAACTTTTTACCAGTTTTGTACCAAGTTATCGTTCATTTCTACTAACAGTACATGTTACATTACGCTCACTGAGTTAGTGTAACAAACGTGTGAAAACGCCATTCTTGACACATTTCCAGAGTTATTTAATGGAAATATCATTTATCATACAGTTTGTATATGTTGTTATACAGGTTATACCCTGTATTTCAGCATACGGAATATTTATAACGTTATATGAACATGAAAATTGTAATGTAACGTTATGAATTCCGTATAACAACAGCATTTTAATATTGATCCTTTCAGTCCGATCTGAGTATAAATGCATTTCGCATATTTTTTTAGTATTTTTCCCCCATGTAAAAAAAAATCCGCGAAAGTGCTCCTAAAACTTCAAAAGAAAAATTCAAAATGAAAAGAGCCAAATTCAATTACATGGCGTACTTACAACAATGTCAATATTTATCCAGATTATTTTGGCACCAACCAATATCCTTGACATTTATACAGAAAACATTAACGAGGAAAAACAAGTATCGTTAATTATAGGCTTACACACGTCGCCAAACAACGGGCAAGACGTTATTTGTAAGGGGTGAATTATATAAAATATTACTTACATTAAAAATACGTCTATAAACGAATATGTCTACGATATTAAAACAGTGAGCCGCTGCATAGGTTTTTGCAAAAAGCAAGGCTATAAACGCACACCGCATTTTCTGAATATAGATTATTTCTTAATTAGGCTACAAAGCAATCTATAATCCAATTAATTATTTCGACTATATTACCTGGCCTGTTAATGCAAATGCATTATCAAGATGGGGCAAAAAGCGACAACAACAAAAAAAAAACGTAAGATCTACTCATTAATTAGAGTATACCAAACTGGGTGATTTTTATCGAGTAAAATCCATGGCAGACCAAGAACATTTCCTCTAATTCTAATAAATATAAAAGACGTAATTATCATGGAAACAGTTTATGCGTTGCATTTGAAATAAACTACGACTGCACGGTACACTAATTACTGGTGCACCAAAAAAACATCGAAATTAATATTAATAACGTTTTAGCTTGGAATGCCTTCAATTATAAACGCCAAAACGGTACATGTAATTTATTCATGAATCAAGCATGAAAGTGGCAGTGTGTCATGAACCAGAAATTGGGTTCCAACTTACGTTTTATTTCAATTAGTTTTTAGATAAATGATTTAGCATCAGAAATTTGCAAGATTTAGTTTCATTAATGTTGGAGGAACTGTCTGAATTATTCTTAAACCAGTGACTATACATGCATAATATCGCCCAGATGCTTCAATAGTTTACCAAAAACTACACGAAATATGCATACGTTTAAAAATGTAATATTCAGAATTTCATACGTAATAATAGTTCTCCCAAAAATGAAGTCACATGAAAACTATTGAATGCAAAAATGCTATAAATCGAAATATTAAATTTCGTTCTTTGTTGAGAAACATTTCCATGGCAAGCATTTTTTTGCAATAAAAAATACAAAAGTATTCATGTATCCCCTCTGTACCATTTCCAATTTAGGAATAAAGTTATTATTAGTATTACGTGTCGCTTAATTAAACCTGTATTATTTCAAAACAACTGGAGTTTTTAATGCGATGGAGGAATTCGCTATTTATCTAAAATGCGGAAAAAAGCACAAACCAAAAAGAAAAAGAAAAAAAAAAGCATGGGATAGTACAAGGCATTGGTTGAAACAACAGACTATACCAAAACAGTACAGGATGTATGCATCCGTTATTGTCAATTCATTAATATCAAAATTATTATTCGTCAGCAGTAAAAAAAAAGTCGCCGCATATAAAAAAAAAGCAAAATGCATTTTGCTGGTAATTACACGCGCGGTGCAACCGATAAACCTTAATATTTAATGAGTTATTTTCATCAGCGCTACACATCGGCGAAGAGTGCACCTATAGCCTGACATAAAAGGCGCCAAATTATAATAATGGAAAAACATTATCGAATTTAAGTGTATTTGCGAGCAGATCTCTGGATTCCGTATTAATCCAAATTGCATCTGGGCTTAGAAAAATTCGATCCAGACATACACGTGTAGAATAGGTAAGGCAGAAAACAGCGCATGAAAATCCACCACTTTTTCATCCCCCAATTTCACCACCCTTGCACCCCCAATCTTATTCGCATCACCCCGTATGTCCCATAAAACTTTATAAATACCGACTCGCAGGCTGCAACAACACGCGCGTATGAGGATCATCATCATCATCATCTAGTAATAACGCTTTTTTATCTTACATAAATTACCGCCTCTGTAATGTTCAGAAAGAAACGGCATTAACGTCGCACAAAACACATTAAAAGCAAAAGAGCTGCATGGGAGCAAAGAAGATGAGGCGCTAAAGGGGAGATGATGCACCCATTGCGCATAGGGGGCGCTGAGGGGGAGGAGGATGAGTGAGGGGGGCAAAATATGACATTTCCAGAGCATTGTTCTAAAAACCCTATAGCTCCTTTTATCGACTCGCACTGATCCACACTATACTCTAATGAGCGATGCACGCAAAACCCCGCTCATTCAGCGATCCCAGCGACCAATCAGCGGCCGAGGGGCTGGTGACGTCACACGCATCGATCTGCTATCGAGCGGCCATTGCCGAAGCACTAGCCAATGCTCGAGACCCGCGCACACTGGACCGTTCGGATCTGAATGGCTATTTGCGAAGCGGTCAAGCCACGATGGACACCACTGACCAGCTGAAATTACGGCCCTTTTCAGAACTTTACCAGAACGAGCTTTAAAGACCTAGGACAAACATGCTTTTCGATTAAGTCTTAATTCTATTTTGTCGCTATTCTTGATCTCTGGTTACAGATATAGTATTTATAACAGTGAAATGATTCGTTTGGCTAATCAACGCTCATCTCAGGAAGAGATGCAAAATGCATCCCTAAAGAACATTCAAAAACTGCCCACAAAGAGTTGAAGAGATTGGATATTTATCATTAACAAGACCCCTTCTTGAATGTTTCCGCCCGATATGGAATCCATACAGGGTGAGTCAAGTGCAGGAACTGGAAATGGTGCAATATAGAGCTGCTAGATTTGTCATCAGTAACTGTCAGCGAGATGAGAGCATTTCCCAAATTATCAAGGGCCTCCAGTGGGAGATTCATTGCAATGATGGATGAAATCTTTAAACAAAACCAACCTAGGAGTAGGATTTTACATACAAATCCACCAATGAAATCCGAGCCTGTTCAGGTCGTAAAAGATAAATCGATGAGTAAATTATACGGATAGTCAGCTATAAAAACAAAAACAATCCTGTGTTTTGTTTGCTTTTTTAAAAAAAAAAGAATATAATCATAAACGCTAACTAAAACAAGCATGGCCTAAAACGATGAATTTGTGCTATCACGTGATGTATACATGTATTTCAGGAAATGCTTGAGCGAAAGGCTTCTGATCAGCTGATCAATAACGTAGACACAGCGTGTCTAACACTAACGTCAAAAAAAGAGGAAAGAAAATAAACAAGAATGAGAACGAATAATCTCGCAATAAATTACGCAGAAATGTGAAAATTTCCGCCAAGACAGCCGAAAGCAAAATGAAAATCCTTGCGAACATGAGCATCGTGCAAAACAAAAGCTTAAGAGTCCTGTAACGTTATTACTAATACTATTGATTATTAACGCATGTTACTTCTTGGGCAAATTTTTATATTAAAAAAAATGGCCTAAAAAGACATTTGTACGTACAGTATATTATCCAGTTCACCAGTGGTCATTATTTACAGGTTTCGCCGCAAACAGGAGCTTTATCCAAATTCGGACGTCTCAAACGGATGTGTCAAACGGAATTTTATGCAGTTGCACGGAATGCCCGTGCAACGTTGTTTCAAATGTATCATGACCAATAATGATGAATGCCAAAGGAAAACGACGCCAATAATGGCAAATTTGCGCCCGCACCTCTATACCTAGTAGGCCTAATCAAATTGCTTTTCCTGTACTGCATTATTATATGCTAATCTCGTGTATTGCCGAGCTGACACATTGCGCACGAAATTAAAAATGAGTGTGGGCCAAATAATACACCGTTAATTGAATAACAATGCGAGGGATGGTTAATAATGCAATGGCATCACGCATAGGTAAGATATACACTGGATGAAACAGGGAGGGGGGGGGGGGAGAGAAGCGATGGTTTCTCCCTACACCTTTGGCTCAGTGCATTCAGCACCAAAAGCTGCTTTAAATGAGCGCTAATTTATAAATGAAACCACACAGGTATATAGCGAAAACAGAAATTTACCAGATATCTATTGCCTTTTATTTCACTTAATATGGCACACTTCTTTTGAAAATAGCAGCTAAGTACATTACACGTGTCTACGGCGAGGGGCCACCCCTTTATACAAAAACGTAATTAAAAAATTAAGTATATATATTTTTTTTTTTTTAAAAAGGAAGGGGTAACATTCGAACTTCCTTTTCATATAATTTCAAGGAGTTTCAAAACCTTTACATGAAAAACGTTTTAATTCTCATAAAATCAACTTTTTCTTTTTTTTAAAAACGCTTAATTAAATTAGAAGAAAAACTGTTCGAAATTTTACAGCAAATTTTCCTTTCAAAATTTTTTTTTTAATGTTTACTACTAAAATATTTCATTTAAAACTATCGGTAATCTGAAAACATCATTCGGCAGAGGAATCTCCACGCATTCACAAAACTTGTTTTGTCTACAGTTTTCTTTTTGCTAACATGTCAGTTCCATTTACGCGCAATAAATCGAATTTGATGCGCAAATTTGGTGATTTGCCCAAGGTCTAAATCCGGTCCTGCATATTACAAGTTTATGCGACAATCGCAATTTATATATATACATGTAGCAATTTTTCGAGGTCCTTTTCGTTCACACGCAAAAAAGAGACTAAAAGAGTCTTAATCGAATTAGTAATCTTTGGCAACATAAAAAACAAACGTAATTTAAGAAAACAGCATGCCAATTTATCCATGCAGTTTCCAAGTAAGCTTTTTCCACAAGAATAGCACTGAGTCATCCGCTCACAATAAGCGCTAGCCAATGGGGGCGCAGTCACGTGGACATCAGAGTTGGTTTGCTGAAATTTTTATTTATTTCATCCCCACATATAGCGCACGCTAAATGCCTATAAAACATTACGGCGCTGTATGCAGCGTACTTGCACATAGCCGTGCAAACGCCATTACGAAGCCCATATAACAGTCCTTAAATGCACCAAGATTTTCTTTGCATACTTAGCATTTTTTCCCCAGTTTTTCCAGGGATGCTTAAGCTCTATAGTCCTGAATAAATTAAATCCCGTTTCGTGCGCATAATGGTGCGAGACCAGACTTTATGGGTGATAAATTATTGCAAACTGCGCCAGTTTTATAACCATCAATCGGATTTTTTCCCTGGGTTTTAATCTTTCCTACACTTAAATGAGTTTTGCTCGTGTGTCTACATGGGGATGTGCATGCGTACCAAGAGGCCCCTACCCGCCGCCTAATTTGCATAAATTGCAGGGGATTTTTTATGGGGGAAAACGTTGGCACGCATTACATCTAGAAATTGAATTAAAAGTCGTTTTTCTTATCTGAATCGAACACGGATGCGTACTCAATATCATTAAACATGGCGTCTCAATATTTTTTTCATTCGCCTATTTAAATTAATTTCCAGAATATTTTTTTCTTGCGAAAAAAATTACATGGTAAGTGGCAATTTTGTACGTGCGTGACAATAATTTAATGACACGCACGAAAATGGCGACATTATTAAAAATGAACGAATTTCATTGCCTACAAATTCACAGTAATAAACAAAAACAGTAAATATAAATGCAGTGCTACACAAATCACTATTCCTGTGTAAAGCAATAAGGGCGAGGTCTTTGTGATAAATAAAAGTACTTTACACAGATCGAGACTTTCCCACTACATGTACATGTATTTCAAGATTATAATGGTGAACATAGGAAAAACTATTTCATATACAGTAAGTTCGATAACCCTATTCACATTATTAGTAATATTTACAAAGGAATAAATCTGAGCATTTTTCCAAATTTCAGAAACAAATTCTGGTTTCTTTTCATGACTTTCTTAAGAGTTAATTATCGATATTAAATTAAATTGTGAAAAACTAATTACGAATGGCATTCAATCGACTTTTTGCACCTTCATTTTTTTTATTAGGTTTTTTATTTAGATATTTAAAAACTTCCCACAAAAATTTTAAATCCAATGTGATGATCAATGGAATTACAACTTAACTGTCATTACTTGTGGACGAATAATGTTTATCAATTGAGAGCAACAGTACATGTAGGCCCACATAAAAGTCATCTCTGACTGATGTCTTCCAGAAAATCAACTTTCAGAATTAACTTTCAATGTGAATCGAAAAATTGCTATTTCATTGAGAATTACGGTTTGAAGACCTCACAATTTCGTCAACAGCTCCTCCCATTTTCAGGTTCCGATTCATAACTCCGAACCACGCGTGAGTACAATGTTCGGCTTCATCATACGCATTGTTTTGCGTGCAAACAAAAATGTTAATTAATATTTGGATCGACAAGCGCCATACCCAGACACACATTCAACTTAATGCTAGAAGAGCTAGTTAAGCAGGCAGAAAAATGTCTGTTTTAAGAGATTGGTGTCGACAGGTTCTTCATATGCCCCAGAGTGAAATTTCACGATTCTAATCTTGAGCATATACCGCAACTGCAAGCCAACATACATTGTTGCATCCCAGCCCTTGCCCATATATACCCAAGACTACATGCAGAAATGCAAAAATTTTGGCGAAAGCCATACTTTTTATGGCCAACTATCAGCGTACTATATTGCTAATTAAAACGTATAAGAGTATTATAATGATATATACATGAAACGCAAAATAAGTCTCCGGTGTATTTTAATACGCCGTGATAAAGAAAACTATACAACGTGCCACGTGACGTAAGTCATCTCAAAATGAAAAGCGTAATAAGTGACGCAAAGAAACGTTTCTTTGAATTAAACGTTACGAGCATACCGAACCCTCAAGATTGACGTGCATATACATGTATGTGAGAAAGCAAAGGGCTTTAACAATGGCTAAATTATGTAACCACTTAATAATGCTCTTTTAACAGCACACTACATGTATTGCAGGAAGTAAAGTTTAGTGTAGCAGCACGCATTTCAAATAATTAAGCATTTGTACCTGCATAAGTATCTGTACATTCGCCTGTTTACGTTATCTTTAGTTCAAATGGAAAACGGTTTTTTAAATCAAATAAAGGATTGTGACGAAAAAAAATGGTTTAAGCCACATTAGAACAAATGGCGGACAACCATTTGTGATTTTGGTCCTGAGTTGACATAATTTTGAGAGTTGGTATTTCAGAGCTCGCTTTTTATTTATTATTATTACATATCCAAAATTTGCACAAATCTGCTTATCGATACCAATATTTGCATTTCTAGTGATCTAACGCGTGATTAGACAGCTAACAACTTTGAATTTAACACATGTAAATTAATAAAACCATTGTTATTCGTGTGATTGAAAAATTGAGATACACGCCATTCAAAATCATTCAAATTCAATTATCCCAAAAACATCCATTCTGACGTTATGGTGTTAGATTACTACGATAAAGGTAGTCAAAATTCAGATTTGGAAAAATCAGCTTGTTAAGCAGGTTCCGAGTTTTGAAGTTCATTGTAAAGTGAGGGAGGGCGCCTGTGCCTGCTCACAAAATAGTCTCGATAAGGAAGTAGCACTGATACAACTTCGGTGATAAGACTAAACCACATCCCAACGCCGAAAACATGAATGAGGTCAAACTAGTCCACTTTCTTTCATCATGCGTGTGCAAGTGAGGTGCGCAATTAATTCATCACTTTCCCTGAGTACCGCAACAGTTTGAAGAACTACAGGTTTTCGGCTTAGTGAGAATTTGAGTTAAGAGAACAAATCCGCGCTTGAAATATGCATCTCCTTTAATCAACAGAACACGTTTTTAACCTCCCGAAAATCCCGAAGTAAAGTTAAATTGAGATATTGGGTTTCAACAATGAATATTTTCTCCGGGCCTTGCTGGGAATGTCCTTAAAAACCCTATTCAACCCTATACAGTACATCATCAAACAACTGAAATACTGACAGTATATTTGAATGCAGATGGATGGCGTAGCTTGGCATAGACAGATTAAGAAATGTCTGGGTTTTTTTACGGAGTACCACATGGTGTACTAAAAAAAATATAAAAACCAAATACTTTCTTATGCTGCAAAACTAAGCATGTCTATTATATGCATGCAAGACATTCCAAGCTCCATCAAGTATAGCACACTCAGCCTATAACTAAATTTCTCTTATGAGTTTCAGCCTGGTTCTAATAAGTGCCATACCAACATGACTTCCGGCGGCACGTATAGTTTATCAATAACGAAATATCCACGGAACTAAGAAGCCAATTTTTGGGTCCACAATTTTTCCCGAAAAAGTGCATGCAAAGAACAAACGAATTTTAAAAGCATGGCATTAAATAAACACCGGCACGGCGATTGAAGATATGTATATCCCTAGGACTTAAAATCCACGGACTAAAAAGGCAAATTATCCCCCTACACGAGGGGTTTTTGCATATTGAATTATTTATTAATAGCATATTTCTTGCATTTTTTTTTTTGGATTGTTGTTGCTGTTCATTTGTCCTCGTATGCTGTGTGCGCGCGCATTTATTAATGAACAGTATACGTTTTGTATTAAAAATCGATCGCCCATGACTTTATAACAATTTAAAAATTAAAATGCACCTTCATCATATACATAAAAGCGGCGCAACTATTTTATTGGCAATTATATGATGGGGGTCCACCCCCAACCAACCGAATGTTTTATGTCTCGTTAGCAAATACACGCACAGAGTCGATATCGAACCGTGTCTAAGAGACATCTATGTAAATTTCCCCTCACCTAAAACTTCGATTATTTGCGAAATATACGCACCACTTTGGGCGGAAATCGTTAATAAACTGCAGCATTTGCGAGCCCGTCTTGCAGTTCCATCCAAGCCGGAAGGAGCGAAAGTAAAAATCCCAAATTGATACTTCCCACTCAAATTATAAACCTCTTTCGCTTAATGGGACATAATCATTGCACATATTCTTGCGGAATTATTTTAATGTGTATACCTTATGTCAAATCAAAGTGAACTCTGCTGCTTCTGTTTCAATCAATGAAAGGCGCATTTGGCTAAAAACTATTGCTTCGTCGCATAGACCTTCAAGATGGAAAGTTGGGTGACTAAATTCTCAGCCAAACCAAGGGTAATTAATTAATTGGGGAAGAAAAGGGCAAATGAATAGATTTGAGTAACATTTTTTGCGTAAAAACACCGCGAACTGAGATTCCATAGACGGTGAGCTCATTGATTAGATACCAACATGGATAATTAAGAACCATAAAAACGTACGTGAAATTCATTTCAAAGATTGAATACTTTGAATATGTGCATGTACATACATGCATACATGTGAGGTCTATCAAAGCCAGTTTTTCGTCATGGTTGTTGTAAAGCCTATTTCATGCTTTTTTCCTCAAGAAAGTGGATCGGTTTTTTTTTTAAATGAGCAAATTAACGTCGAAAATATACCATAATTTCTGAGATAAGCGAATATATTTTTCATGGGCAACAAGGCATGCTAATACATGTTGTAGATATAGCACTATCTTTGCACAGACATGAAAGTGTAAATTGTTTACGTTCGGAAAAAGCTCCACACTTTACTTCATGACATTTCAGTCTTTTTTTCAACTTAAAAAAAATAACTTGCAAGCTATCTGCTATTTTTACGCGAAATACAATTTAAAAAATACTTATTTATAGGTCAAGCTATGCCGTATTTCGATATATACATGTGTATTTGAAAAATAAATTGTAGAAATTCTGATCTACAGATTTATTGGTGGTCTGAATGCCATTAATGATGCATACTTTTTGTACACACTGTATTTTGTTGGCGAAACCATTTTCGGTCTTAAAATAGAGATATGTAAAGTTTCCAATTAGCTACTTATTAAAATAAACATATATGCATGCTTGGCTTTTCGGGGTACAGGGGATGGAAATAAAAAAAACGAGTGCATGTACATAGGCAGACTTTAGCTTCGCTAGTTTCCCAGCCCTCCTTAAAAAATCATAGCTAATAAAAAAAACGTCCCGACGAGATAAAAGAGGCCTGGCTGATGGAAGACTGAAAGTGTGTAAAAAGGGTTAATAATCCCGTTTGACTTAATCATCCGTAACTAAAACGGGTGAAACCGCTGGCAGTCCAGAAAGAGGGTTAGGTTTGAATAAACTGCAATTAATATCATAGTAGTTTATAAGAGATGATGACTTATAAAAGCCGTTGTAATGGCTACGTGCGTTGTTGAAACCTTACTAAACATTCAAAACGAAAGTTAAAATTTTGTACTTTTTATTTTAAATTGCGCAAGCGCAAGTTGACAGATTTTATCGTCCACTACAGAAATTGCAGAATGGCTAGGACTACTAACTTATTTTCTATTCACGACAGGAATTGGTCCAACGGACAAATTCAGCCATGGATTTTGCTAATTCCATACTTGATTAAACGTTCACTTAAAGTAGGCTGTCACCTGCGTGCAAAGAAACTGATCTATCCAAAGGTATTAAAAACGTATTTTATTCAGCAAGTAGATATCTGCATATCTGAATAGCTCGTTTTGTAAACAATTTATTGCTGTTTAACTTGCGTTTAACTTTAACTAAAATTCCCCTGTCACTATAAACGCGTTTCTGTAGATAATATAATGTTTGGGGATTTAAGAGTTGCAATGACAATATTTTGTATAATTTGTCTGAAACAAGATTTATGTCATGCACAATTGGTGTGCATTTATGAAATTGCATTTTCAGGCTATTCTCCTATGAAGTTAATTCAAAAGGAACTTTAGTCAATGTAGAAGCATTGAAAAGTGCGTTAAATTGTTCAGAAAACTAGCTATTCCGTTTTTAAATTTCATCTCCTTGCTGAACAACACATTAATTTTTTAATACCTTTAGGTGGGCCACTTTATGTAAAAGCTTTGTGTTTTTTTTTATGTCTCCTATTTTAGAAATCAGAAGTTCAGAAATGACGTTACACTATGAACTGTGTTGTCCCTATACTGTTACAGGCGCAATTCATAACTTGAAATCTGTTTTTATTCCAACAATACACGTGACATGACGTCATTCTACCAATAGCATAACACGACATTGAAGCAAGCATAAGATCCCCTAAACCGAAATAAAATATATTATATAAGGATGTAATGTGTGTATTGACTTACTGGTGCCATTGGCATTTCTGGACAGCACTTTGTTAGTGCCCGGTACACTACAGCCTGTGCCAGGATCCGGGGGTGGACAGTGGTTCATATATTCACGTTGTTCCATCGGAAGTGGTCCCTGCTGGCAGCCAATCGCGGCACGTATCATTAAATGACCCACGCATCCGTGCGCGCCGGGTGGAGCCGTGTCCAGTCGGGTGGACCCACTGACGAACACACTTCGGACACCCTAGCAGCTATTTGGAAATAGCACATACACGTTTATTGGAACCCCCATCAACAAGTACAACAAGAGAGAATGAAACACTTAAGAAGAAATAAACTAAAAAGACTTATATTTGGTACACACAGGTGGCTTCGCTCATCGAACCTTTTGTTTTTTCTCGAAATAATGTAGGTGGGCAGAAGGGACAGAGAGGGGAATTTATGGATCGCCCTACACACTCAAGCCATGCTATCTCGCTTGCACGTTGAGGTAACACGAATGACGTTTCAATTGTCTTTATAAACTTTATCGTTATGTAACCAGTTATGCTTTTTGCATAAGATGTGTTATTCGTGTGAATGAACAGTCTTCTCAGATGTTCCCTGTCAGAAACTTAACACGCTTGCACTTAACTTCCTGCTAAAAAAAAAAGTGGGCACAGGCATCATGGCGATGCATAATACTGTGAATCTAGGATTTCCGTTGGTTTTAATGCACGATCATTAATGCATTAATTGTTAGCAATTTTTTATGTTACAGGCTTGCGATGGAAATTGGGCCACGAAAAAAACGAAGAATAGGTGATTCGGGCCAGCTGACTTGACCTTTTTTTCCCCCACAAACAAATAAACAAACAAAAAAAAATCAGTTTTTAATTTATTTGTAATGATAAGAAACTGCTAGTTCAGTAGGAGAATTGAAAGAAAGAATAATTGCTGGTTAACTAGCGTATAACTACTTAGTTATTAGTTACCATAAAAATGCAACGGCTTTAATTGCATTTCTAAACTACATGTGATTATTATGCCCTCACATGAATTACGTACATGCAAATTAAGTTCAAAATACAGAATCGAAGATATTTTTTGCTGTTAAAAATATGCCAGTATAAATTTTCTTGATGTTTTTAAATCATGTAAACAAAAAATTAGAATTGCGAATCTTAGAACAAGTAAATGTATAAATGCATTAAAATGTAGGACAAAATGATAGGCTATGTTTTTAAAATCCACAAACATTACAAGTGCATTGGGTTCTGAATGACGATGCATAAATGCTAATGTTTTTTATTTATTATTGCAATTGCGCTGCAAATATTGATATTACTGCTCAAAAGATGCTATTGCTATTTTTAAAAAAATTGGTAGGCCTACAGGTATATATACTACTTTAGGCTCTGTTAACAATTAAGTTATCAAAAGCTTTTTAGTTGCACGAAATCATTTTACTGAATATTTCAGTATATAGGCTTTTATTATTAACTTGAGTTAATACATGTATTGTTCGTTCATGAGATTATAGCATTAGGTATCCTGCATATACGTCTAATAATGTGGTTATTATAACATTTTTTCAATGTTACTATATTAAATCGTTCACGAAAACTTAAATGACCATTTCGGAAGTTTATGACTAATCTGAATCCACCGACAACGGCGGCGTTATAATTCCAAGGGTATATTAACGAGTGAAAAGTTGCTGATTAACTCCTCAATTTCGTCAGATTTACTCACATGATCAGTGGGAGATACGTTAACGATACCAACTTCAGCATAATACGAATTTCAAAAAACAGTTAGCTTACGGATTGTTATACGAAATTAATTAACAGCTCTTTAAGGGTGCATTTTATTGTCTTCCCTTAGTGAATTTATTAAACGGGACATACTAAAAAATATTTATTGCGATTTTCACCACACGTAGTGTTACAATCTTTATATAGGCTATGTATGTTGCCCACGATTTAAATAGGTTATAGAAACCTGTTTCTATAGATAACGCTAGTTTTATATTAATATTTAGTACATTAATTATGATATGATGTTTTCATAACTATTACCTACTGATTCTGATTGGTCATTTAAAGCAAAGGTATGCACGTGCTTATATTTATTCATTTCACGCACTGTGATAGAAAAGTCAAATGTACTGCCACGCACAAATTGCATGTAAAGTTACATGAAAAATTGAACGAATTTACATCATTTGGCATGCAAAATGTGTAAAGTACGTTTGGAGGTATTCCACTATACAGGTATAACGACGTGGTTATAAAAACTATACGGTATCACGTACCATTTTTATTTTTTTATATTATCTTCAGTATGAATTCTAAGGTGCAGCAAAAGTGAAGTTAGCATCATTTATCACGTAACGCCCTATTCTGATAGAGGCCTAAGAAAAGTGAAAATTCCGCTCACGTACCCTTCGCAAAGGGAGGACCCATTGCTCAATATCTGCATGCTTAAAATTCTGACACTCAATGCATATTACTGTACAATATGTACGACCAAATAAATCCGATGTCTCAATGTTCCCGCCTCCTTGTCACATGACGCAAACCCCTGTCGTCTTTCAAAAAATCCATTTGTTAACCCACCAGAGATGTCATGGTTTGATTTTTTTTGCACCATTTCGCCAAATACTCCACCTCCTCGAGTGTCAAACGGGCTTACCATTGCATACCTTCGCTTCACATAAATATTAAGTATGATGGATTATCCGTGCTTATATGAAAGAGAATAAATGCCAATTCAGCGAGGCATAATATGGGTAACCAAAGCGCACGCAAGTTGCCCAGACATAACAAGTGTTTCTTAACACTTTTTCACCAACCGTCTATAAATGTATGTACATGAGAACACCATAGCAGACATTAACATTTCAACGAAAGGATTTTGAAATAAACATTTCATAAACATTTTACGGAGATGAAGCAAGTTAAAAACATGAAGATATTTAGGGTGATAGAAGATGTATCTATAAAAAATGCTGCATGAACAGCCATGGTTGAAAATTCAAAAAATTAAGTCTGAGAGACAGTGTCTTCAACTTTGAAATTGCAAACTTAATTTCAGAGCAAAATGGATGCCCGACATGCAAAACTTTTTACTCACACATTTTTGCTTTAATTATTTAATATCAAAACATGTACTACGCTTATTTTTTCCCACGCAGAATTGATCGATAAGGTCTATCGTATAATAATACACTTTGTGTATAATTAGAAGATGCTCAGTTTATTTATAAAATTAAGAAATGTGTACTAAATCCAAAATGGATCCTCAGAATCCCAATCGTCCAAATTGTCAAATTTTCGTAATAATAAACGTGACATTTAAAAAGGGGGAAAACAAATACAACATCGATAATAATTAGCTGAAGCAAAAAAATTGTGTAAAAATGTTTGCATGGTGGGTATCGCTTTTGCTCGGCTGACATGACACATCGAAATAAATTGTGCTCACGAAAGACTTTTTTTGCTTATATTCTAAATGTCACAGGCCAATTATATTCAACCTTCAGAATGTTTTTAAAACAGGACACCTTATCGTATTAGTTTCGCAAAAGGCATCGATCATAATAATAACCTCATGGTTTTTTTTATTACTTTGCATTTATGCACTGCTAATTTTTTTTCTCCATATTTAAGCATGCCAAATGCCTAATCGGAATGCAAGGTTCCTGAACATGGCTTTTCAACTATGTAACGTGGTCACAAATGTAAAATCATTAACACTTTCGTATTAGTCTACATCAGATGCTGTACAATCGTGAGGAACGTATCTGCAATCGAAGCAGATACGTTCCTCACTGGCCAGTATTTTCCCAGCACTTAAAAGCAGGAAGACAGTTGACGGCCAACTGTCAGCCCTGTACGACTTCCGGACGGCATATGTCGTCCTCCATGGGCATCGAAAACCAAAACTGTTAACGTGCAAACAGTTTTTTCCTACATGTCACAAATTTCGCACACTTTCACAAGGAGGAACAATCAAACCAAACAACACAAAAAATGCGAAAACAAAAAACACTGTTTTCGCACCTGGCCATGTCAGGCTTGCAGACCAGCTGGAAGTTCCAGCATCTTTCAGTCATAAAAGGGGTTTAGAAAAAAATATTCGCTATGAAAAAACTCTTTGCCGTATAATGGTACCTTCGCTATTGTCCTTGTTTGTTTTAAATTAAGGATAAAAGAAGCGCAATTTTTCAAACAAACTAGCAACATTAGCGTGTTATAAACCCGAAAATTTATCCTTCCCATATCCTGTATATAGCCCTTCGCAAGTAAGAAATATAAACTTTTCGAAAATGGGCAAACATTTCAAGTTTCAACGTTGCCTCTAAGTGGCTGATTTGTTCAGCACAGTCCAAATTGGCCAAGGTAGCAATTACTTACACGAACAGAACTATAAATAAGGAGAGATTATGGTCACGCATAACCGAATTATGCCGGACAGCGCAAGAGGCCCTAGCCGATGCTAATTCATCAGCGTGTTTACAGGCCTTCCTAAATGGTTTCTGCATAGAAATGAATTCATTTTAAGTAGGCTCCATAATCTCTTAAAACTAGTAAGTTGCACATCGAGCGTATTAAAACTTTGCCATTTATTCCACGCCGCTTGTAGCCTACGTGTCCGGGCCAATTTGGCTCACACGATGATAATTACAATCATAATAATACAACCGAGTGGAAAAGGGGATCTAATTAAGTGTTGCAACTGATGACCAAGGCAATTACAAGTTGACACAAATACCAAATCTTCCTGTCAAGTTGGCCCAGTGAACACGAGGCGAAGGAGAAACACGAATGGCCAGTCTAGCCCCCGCCCAGGAACGAGTCCACCATGATGCCCAATGGTCAGCCCAATTGGACGAAGGGACAGGCAGGCAGGGAGACGGTCAACTTGGAGGTAGTGGGGGCCACACGCCTTCAACCAGAACTTGATGTGGGGATGACAGCTAACTCCGAACAGAGCTCGCTGCAGAATTGATTTAAGGAGTTTTGATGCTGTTTGGATTAAGCTCTGGTGTCACTGTTTTGTACAGTTGATTTATTTTTTTCTCTTTGCAAGATATAACGAATGGTCATTAAGCTGGACGTCCACGAGCGTGGTAAGCAAATGACAAAACATGACAACTGAGCTAATTGTGGTGACACTCGGGTTCTCATTCGTTGATTCCTATTCACAGTTAGAAAAAAATCAGGATTGTGCTATGCTGGCATTAAATCTAAACATTTCATAAGCCACCAATGTTTCATTCTCTGTCCACAACGATAGTCATTTGTTTGATGTCTCAATTAGGGTACAGTTGTATTAGTTGTACCAATAAACGGATCTGAATAACTCACCCCAGTCATGCAATTGCAGGCTTACCTAGGATGAGTATAGTGACTGTCTTTACATACACGTAGTTATGAACAGAACGTTTTAGCATTTGTTCACTTTCACATTTGAGCGATTTCGCTTTTATCATCATTACCTCCTCCAATTTGTTTTTATGTCGGATTAAGAAGTTTTCAAGCTAGGCCTACTTGACATTTTTTACAATTTCAAAATTCAAATACAATTTAATTATATGTACATGTACTGCTCTGGTCAATGCATCGAACATTGGTGTCTTTGCAGAACGCGAACATGTTATAACGTTATTCGAATATTAAATGTTAATATATTTTT
The DNA here is from genome assembly GCA_034700785.1 of Rossiulus vilnensis. Lineage (NCBI taxonomy): Eukaryota > Metazoa > Arthropoda > Diplopoda > Julida > Julidae > Rossiulus > Rossiulus vilnensis. Next base: position 6,947 of record JAQIXS010001980.1, on the reverse strand, counting down.
TTTACTAATTTATAATACGTGCTGCGAATAAAGCTTACATTATTGTCTTCCCAATTTACCACACTGTATTGCAGTTACTTTAAATAAACGAAATCTTCGCAATTCATTTTGGAAGTATCTCTGTCGCACATGACACAGACAACTTCTGAAAATGTATTCTTTGCGGATGAAACTTAAAAAATCATAGACAGTTAACGATAATACAAAAAATAACTGAAATTTCGAGCCAAACAAATTCGCTGTCGTCATGATATACGTGATCTTCTGCAAAATTAGACACGATATTGCGATCATTTCATAGTTCTTGATAAAACATAAGTGCCACTATTAAGCTTCGTTTTAAATTTGTGGGCACTATATAAAGCGTGCATTAATTTTGTCTTATGTCTTTAACGCAAAAAAAAATCAGGAAACAACATTTTAAAAAAAATCCATGGACGAAATGGACTGAAGTTCAACGATTTTACGATTTGGTCATGCAGGAATGTCTGGTCAATAACAATTCGGCACGAAATACACATTTATCTGAATTTACATTTCATTTTTTCATGCGCAGCCACATCACAGGCAGACAATGGACAAAAAATGAATGAACAAAGCCACGGCAAATGAAGCAGGGCCTACGTGTGTCATGGACGGTACATTGGCACCAAATGCACACACTCACACAAACAACACAAGCAGCAGAAATATATTGAAAATCGAAAATAGTGGCTCTGAAATATACCTAACCCCTTCTCCTACAGAATAGGCCGCACCTGCAGCACCAATGGCGACCGTGAAAATCCCGAGCGAGAACCCGGGGTCCGTTCCCGTGCGCTTCACACCACCGCCAGGCCCCTAAAGGCCTCGATCAGGGGATTCCGTGTGACGAACGTCCGAAATTTAAAGGTACGATTGTGTGCTGGGAACATCTTGCGTTGAACGTGCAGCGTTTTAAAACTGCAGTAATAGGCCTAATATTGAACATACCAGAAATTCAAATGAGGAGGACGCCGTGATGCACCGACATGGCGCCAATCCCGTCCCCTGGTGAGAAGAAAGCACATTAAGATATGCTTATATGCAAATAGCAGCGGCTGACAAATATAAACCATGGCAGTGATACACCACATGACCAATATATAAATATACAGGCAGGCAGTAGGCCTAAGTGTCCTGCATTCAGCACATCATAAATGCAGCCTTAACCCAGGGGCCCTATGAATATAAGGGGTCGAAAAACCAAATAAGTGGACGAAATACGAGTTTTAAACCTTGGTTTATGCTCTTAATATTTTGATTACCTCTTTTAATTTGCGGTTTGGTCCATATAAGGATTTTTTAACTTACTCACCAGCAAATGTTAAGGAAAGATGAGAAAAATTCGATTTAAAAGCATAGGAAGTCAGGGAAGGACTAAGTTTATAAATAAAGCGTGGATAATTCTAAATTTCATGAAACCAACGAACTCTTAAACTTGAGCACGAGAAATAACAAAGAAAAAACATGCGTAGGCTACATACTGTACACCCTTGGAAATCGGAATCATTTTTGTTAACCGATGATCATGCCTCAAGATTTTTTTTGCGACCGTGCATGACAATGATACAAACATAAACATGGTCATTACGTGCGCCATGTTATTGAACAGTTTACAGTCTCCAAAGCTGCTTGTACAATTACAGTACAAATTTGTGATTTCATTGTTAACTTCTCGGCACATGTTTTCATCAACGTAAACCTATAGCAACCATGTCCCATTATCCTTAGATACAGTAATAACAGCATTAAAACCAGATATATTTTGCAAGACCATTTTATCTCGTCATACATGCATATCATATATCACAAGATTCGTTTTTGGAAGGGATATGAGATGCCTTTTATGCAATGTTCAAGTAGATAGCGTGAGTGTTTTTCAACAATTTTCCACACCGCTTTTTTTTCCCCATATACGAATGAGCTTTCCAAAATCTCAAGTTCAACAACACGTCAAGAAAACGTTAAAAATGCGTTCACAACATGAACTGTACACGGAAAAATACATCACAGCAGAAACAGTGAAACGTTTCCATAGACTTGGAACGTGATAGCGTGTTCCGAAACTGCACAAATCGGGTAAAATTGCACACATATTTACGAGACTTTAACACGTCCCAATTGAATTAACGTTACATTAGGCTATCAGCAATTTATAGCATAGGCAGTAACTGCATAGGGAACAAGTTTGAAGTTTAACTGTCTTTCTGTCCCTCGGTTCTCACTCAAATTCATCCTTACACATAGAAATGTTTAACTAGAACGTTTTCAACGTTCAACAAACTCATCTGAAACACGTCAATTTTAATTTTCAACATTTATGTTTCCATATACGGTTGAGGATGGGATATGCAAATTTTAAATTAAATGTTAAAAATGGGTTTACAAGATGGTACTGGACAAACTCGACACAGCAGAAGCAGTAAAACAAAAGAGCAAAAACAGAGTATCCCAAAGACATTTGTTGGAAAGTGTGAACGTGTTCCGGAAACACACAAAACATGTTTACAAATGGGGTAAAATTGCACATATATTTACGAGATTTTAGCTTGTCAAAGTTGATGTAACGCTTCATCAGCAATTTGGGAAACAAGTTTGAAGTTTATCTTTCTCCTCTGCTTCTCTCTCAAAATTGGCTACCAGAAACACGTATGCCTACATGTATAAATCTGAATTACTTTCCACGTTTTCCACGTGGTTTGCACATACCGGAAACCAGAAAACCAAATTCCGCGTGCAAAAACGCTTTGAAAAAAAAATTGGAAAAAAAAACACTTCTTTTCCACTGAATTTGCGTGGTACACGTTCGGTGTGAGTTACATTTCGTAATGGCAGCGCTGTTCAACAATTAAAAAAACTGACCACTTTTTCGAGGTATGGATTGCGATAGCGATTCAGGGTTACTAAGCTTGACACCTCGAAAATCGAAGTGTACACAAGCCAATCGCTATGGCGAAAGCATCCGCCATGGTATCGTTAGAGAGCAAAAACCCGAATGGAGAAAACAATAAAGGCGGTAGGCCTACGAAAACGACACTCGAATAAGCCTAACGCGTCCCCATCGGTAGCCGTGACACGGGATGCCCCCCTCGCAACGAGCACCTACCAACACTGGTTACCAAACACGGACCAGCTACCGAAAGACTCGTTTTTGGTACCGACGAATTGCCACGTTTTTACGGCGGCCTCTCCCTGCACCCACCCACTCGAAATGATGCTGTTTCCCATCGTCAGCCATCGTTTTTTGGGGGCAAAAAAATCTAAAATATAAAAACCACGTGTTCGCGACGTGTTTGGCTGCCTAATTCTGTGGGCCCTGCGGGTGTCCGTCGGACTGGCCCTGTGTGGAGAGGGCCGAAAGGGCACCCTCACGTTTTTGTGACTGGCGTTTAGGCCTAGGTGAAAAAGCAGCCATTTTTTGCCCGTAGGCTTAGGCCTAAGCACGCCAGCGCCACAATGGATGCTCGAAATTACGTGGGATCAACGTGGATGCTAATTTATTGTTTATATCGAACATTTGAAACCACTGTTTTTATCAATGCTAAAAAAACTGCCAGAGGTCCTTAGAACAGCAGAGGACTCCTAAAAAATGGATTTTGGAGACAATGTATGGCGAAAAACGTTCGTTTCGCTTTAACAGCAACTATTCTCACTTGATCAAGCTGGGTGGGTTTAGATGTTTCAGCCTTGATGCTAATTTGGAATGAGGGCAGAAAACGTTTGTTTGATCCAAAATCAGAGTTCATTCAGTGCTCAGTTCGTGTAATTAAAGATACTCAGACTTCATCTGGCCTCTGAACACGGTGACATTTTATATTGCATACAGTCAGTTACAATATATATGTATATATACATAATCTTCCAAAAAGAGGGCATGGATTCTTTTAAACACGAATTAATTTACGACCAAAATTCCACATCATCTCTATTTGTGGCGTGAGTATTTAGGTGTGAAAGGAATTCTCATTTGAACTTAAAACTGAAATTTGAACTTTGGGAACAGCAATTATGAAGATCAAAAAACTATCCTCATCATGAGGAAGGAGTAGGTCACTATTATAAGTTCTCATCCAAGATAAATGCCAGCATACATAGGTATAATATATTAATTGACCATGATAACTTATCAGAATAGCAGTTAATTTGAGCTAAATAACTGAATTATATGGGATGAATTGTTTACGACTGAGGAAATTATCTATCCTATATATTAGTGACATTGTGAGTACACATACAAAAACTAAGAAAATTGCACGTTGATGCACAACCATTGCTTATATCATCCTTTACCGATATAGGATACCGTACCACTGCCACTCAATCGAGTTGACCTACTCTATACATGGGTAATTCTAAATTAACAGTGCTACGAAATTAAAATCTCCCTCGTTCCAAATATTGCAAAAACATCAGCGTAGGCACAACGATTGCTTATCACTTATACCAGTTAATACCGTACCACTAACACCCTATCTAGTAGAGCTAACCAAGTATACATCAATTCTTCGTAATTGAGCACTAGTAAATAGCTCCCTTGTTCCAAAAATTTCAATAGCATCGGTGTATACACAAACATTGCTTATCACTTAACAGTATATCAGTTGGATATCGTATTTCACTCAATTCTCCATCGAACTGAGCTAACCAAGATCAATTCTAAGTTAGCACTGGTAGAAAACCCAAAAACTCTAAACAGCACATGGCTAACCACCTATACCGGTATAGGCTACGTCACCAACGTCTCATGGAGCTCAGGTTAACGGTAGGAGCTTCACCTCCCCTCCCCACGTGTTCCAAAACCCCCAAACATCAGTCGCTGATGCCCCATACCGGTACCAACACCCATTCACAGGCGCTAAAAACTTGCCAGACCGGGCATCGTCCAGCCAGTGACGGGCCATAAACGCGTCTGGGGTGCGGGGCTGTTGGGGGTGGGGTGCGGTTGCGACAAAAGTAGCGGAGAAAGCCACCTATAGGGTACCACCGGGTCGCCCGTGAAAAAAAAAGAAGAAGAAAAAGTATTACCTGCAAATAGCGATTCGCGAAGGCTTCACATCAGCCGTGGAAAAAACAACTGAGTAGGCAGGCAGTCGAAGAAAAGAGCAGCAGAGAAGACAAGAGACAGGCAGGGCGAAGAGAGTACAAGAAGACAACAAAAAAAATTTTTGCCCAGAAAAAAACCCAACTAAAGTTCACCCGAAAACAACAACGAGTACACCGGCACTAGCAGCACCGGTCGCGAGTGGCGGCAGCAGCGGACAGCAGCACCGACCCAGTGGCCACGGAGGAAGCATGGCTGCTGAAGCAGCGTCTGAAGCACGCCACCGCTAGAGTGCGAGTGAGGCTGGTAACTGACTGGCACAGAGAGAGAGGCTGAACTGAGCTGAGCTGAGCGAGAGCGAACACGAGAGAGTGAGAGAGAGCGAGAAGAATTGGAATCGAGGTCTCGAGGCTGGGTGCGTGGCACGCGCTCGGTGCTAAGCCTAACCCTTTCGAACCCTCGCAACGGCAGGCTAAAAGAAGTAAACACGAAAAGCTTACCGGTAGGAGGCAGTCCGGGGGAGAGGCGGCCCCCGCGGCAGGCACAGCCGGGGGGAGAGGCAGAGGCAGAGAGAAGACAGAAGAGCGGAAAAGCAACTCGGAGGAAAAGCGTGGGGTGCGAGCGTGTGGCAGGCTGAGCGTGGAGTGGGCAAATCGGCTAGCTGCGTCGGCTGCCACTCGCCGAGTGTCGGCGCTGGCGAGTCCCCACCCCACACCCCCTCTCCCTCATCTCTCCCCCCACGCTCAGCTGTTCAGACGCCATGAAAAACGGCAGCAGCGATTGTGACGGGGGAGGAGGCCGCAGGCAGTGCGGAGCGGTGTAGTGCAGTGCGAGGCGTGAAGTGCGCGCACGAGTGGGGTAGATGGGTGGAGGTGGGATAAGGGCAAGCGGGGGGAGGGAGTGAGAGTGTTGATTAATTTTTTTTTAAAAAAATATTTGAAAATAAAAATGAAAGTATTCTGACTTAAGCACGGTCAACAGGGCTGTCCATAAATTAAGTCAACACAAATTATTCGTTTTTCGGAGCCTCCTCCCCCGCCTTCCTCCCCTTAAAAAAATACATTGTATAAAGATTAAATTAAATTCCAACGCTAGATTTTCAACCTGCCTCTATGCACATGTGGACGTTAAATAGTATTTAGGTAACAAGGTGCTCTGCATATCAATTTTATTTCTGCATATTACATGTAAATGGTTCAACCACCAACAGTACGCCAGATTATTATGATTGAGATAATTTCTGCTAGTTGCGTATAACCGTGTAATTGTTTAAATCGGGAAATTTATGTCAACTTTCCGAAAACATCAACTCACATAGTCAACTTACATCGAAAAAAAAACCGGCATGTCAGTTTTACTTAAACATGTTAAATGGCTAACCACGAACGTAACTATCGGATTATGATTAAGGATAACTTCTGCCAGTTGTGCATAACTGACTAAATCGGGATGTTGTTGTCAACTTTCTTAGCAAAGAAAAATGAAGTGACATTCATTAAACATAACGATAAAGTCATTATTTCAATACTAAGCTGATCGTGTAAAAATTGATGGAAGGTGATGTTGAAATAGCGATGAATATTGTCATTATTTCTGTTAGTCATCCTGATCATGTCTAGGTCAGCATTACATGAGAAACACTTCGATGTCAACGTTTGAAAAGATAATCCTTTAGTGCAGGGTGTCCCGAAAGTCGCTGTGTGCTTCTGTGATATCACGTGAATTTAAAAAAATGACTTGATGGCGGGCTAACTGGTTCATGTAAAAATAATATTTCGGGGAACTACCCTTCGATTTTATGGAACGATTCAAAACTCGCAGAGAAACTAATTGAGCATATGTTGAAAGTTTTAAATTTAAAGTTTGTAATAAAATAAACCAGAAG
>JAQIXS010001979.1:0-25450 GCA_034700785.1 Rossiulus vilnensis | reverse complement strand
AAACGTTTACAAACCCACCCCACTCATTATCAAAGTTATTTAGCAGCCACTAATACCATTAATACAAACTGACAGTCTTACCTTTTTCTTATCCCTCATTGACCCCCGTCCTCGAACCATAATTTTACATCCAGTTTCTTGTTCTAGCTGCTTTGCAGTCATTCCGCGAGGGCCTAAAATCCTTCCAACAAAATTGAACTGCAATTTAAAAAAAAAAACATTACAAATTAGAAAGAAGCGATATACCACACATTCCAGTATAGAAAAAAACACACCTGCAATTTATATTAATTATCGATTAATTGATGACGGGACCGTAAATTCCATTATTTTAGAATGATCGAAATTTGCATTGTTCCGACTCGGTAACAACACACAGTGAGGGAAAATATGCCTCCAGGGGGCAAATTTAAAAGTTTAGCCACCTCTTAAATAGGATATACATTGAAAAAGTTGTTTACCGCCAATCACTTGTCAACGCAGTGACTAGTGATTTATTATGACAACGTCTAAAAACACCCAAGAATGTAATCTCATTAATTCATCAATTTAAATTGTAAAAGAAAAAGGCAGGAATTTATGCGAGAGGGTTCCCAAATTTGTCGAGTGGTGCTCGATGCATGTCAGAGAAGAAAGACGGAAAAACGCCGCCAATTAATTTGGGCGAAAAGAAGAGTGTAGGAGGCGCTGATGCTATTGATGTCACGGTGTTGAAATGTCACAAAGTCAGGCTGAATGTAATGGAATTTTTCGAGGAAATTTGATGCAGGGCTCTAATCATAAACACCTTGGTTTAAGATACCATTAACAACTTGCAGAAGTCATTCTCAGAAAATGAACATCGTTAAATTATGTTGTACTCATACTAGTTGTACGTTATTCTGGTCAGACATTACACTAATTGATACCACAACTTTGCATGACGCCATAAAACTCAGTTCATCCATTTTGCATCACTTCAGAAAATGTACTGTGCACATGGGTACCGCTTCAGACATTACCAAAGACAGTAGGCCTAAAGACTGGTATTTAACACGAAACAGCACTACGTTTCTTCGCATCACGAATGCCGAACAAAACCACGGTTAGAGAAATTTTATGGATACGTTTGATCTAAAACGAACCTCTCCAGGGCTAGAAGGACCATCTATTTATATCTAAAGCTGTTCATTCGTTTAATAAAAACTAACGAAAGGGGTGTTTATTCTAACGGATGTGTGGGTGAAGTCCCAGGATAAATACGAGAGTGTCAGCAATGCCGCTATTTCTAGAAACTGAAAACTAGACAAATCTATTTTAGATGTATAGCAGCTTACTTGAATGCGTTTTCATCCATTCCATTAAAATTCCCGGGCGAATTACTATACGACCAATGGCAACTTAAGAAGGGCTTAAGTATTGAAAAATCTCGACGAATCTGCGCGAGCCCCGTAGCCCAAACACATCTTCAGGTTTCAGAAACAAGGGGTTTTGTCAGCTCTCCAAAGCAAACGGGCTTGACGCTCTCGCATTAAATTTCATGCGTCTAAAGGCGTTTTTTTATTCAAAGGAGAAACGCAACAGGAGCGAAATAGAAGCTAACTACTTAACCATACGAGAGAAAAAAATGCTTTGCATATTTTCGCGACAGTTCCTATTTGCTCCAGTTAGTCAATAAAAAATATACCTAGGGCATCACATGTTTCCTAGAATAGCGCAAACTGACTCAGAAGTACTAACATTTACTTCGGTTTGATAAACGTTTTGGAACGCCAGTTGCTACAACACATCTCCCATTGGATCTAATTGTTAAAGTAAACTTAACCCCTTCCGTAACCAACTAGAACTCAACCAAAACATTATTTTAGGTTAATTTAGGCTTCGTCTTGAAAACTAAAAATAATGAAGAAATTGCAAACGGCATTTTACACAAAAGCAAGTTAATAAGCATTAAATAATATTTTTAAAAAACATTACTAAGACATCGTTAAACATAATGCACATAAAAGTTAAGCTTGATTTAGTACCCACATGTGCATTGTGAAACTTAGGCTAGCATGCACACATTGAAGTTGCTTGAAGCAACATTCACTGATAGACAATTCACTTATTACTTAAGTCTTATGAACATTACAATGTACTTTCCAATAAAAAAGCCCAATAATATGCCAACCTTAAATTTTACATCACAATAGAAATTGCCAAACAACACGCGAGATTACTACCAGTGAAAGTACGAAAGGCTGAGAAAGGCCGGGATTCTTCCAATAATGTTTAACTCATTGATATGAATGCATATAACTGAGATTAGAAAATTAGTATTTTTATTGCAGCTAGGCGCCGACAAATGCTAAACTTGAGTTTCTTTCGAAACAGAATTCAAATCCGAATGTCTCGTCCTACATTCCAGACAATGCAAGTTGCAATTTTATCGTCAATGGCCATAGGGATGCAACAAACAGAATGACGAATATGAATGGACCACATGTGGAGAAAAATAGGAACAACACGCCACAGTAAGTGCGTTTGATTCACACAGAGTGCAGAAAAAAATAGGCATTGATACACTCAAAATAGCACGCAAGTTTTTCTTTAAATTGAACAAAGCACGAACAAGTTTTCTCCCGTTTGTCTATAAGGGGACAAAGAACATCAGATTCCCCCAATGTAGAAAACAATCGCCATCAATATTTAATCCCGAACAATTTGAAAAGGGAAGATTGGAAAGAATATTTAAGATGGTTGAGTTTTGGCTTTATTTAGAAAAAAAACTTGTCCAGAGGAATTTTAAGACATGCAATGAACCGGATTCCGGCATTAACTGCAAGTGTCAACCTGTACTAAGATAAGCCTCAACCGCGAAAAACGACTAATCTGTAAGCCTGGATCAAATCCGAAAACAAAATCAATTTTAAGCCAAAATTAGTTTTCTCTACAATGCTCAAGAAAATTTAATTATGATGTTTTTTTTTGTAAATTCACTTTACAACCAACGCTAGCACTGCATTAAACAATATTTGCCCAGATTTTGGCAAGTCAAGGACAAATCTGTGTACCATCATTCATAATGTTCATTAAGGCGGCGAAATCCCACCAGGGTACATAACGGTTGCATCGTGCGTAAAAATTCATCTAATTATTGTCTACTATAAGCGTACTCAAGCAGCCCATCATTGATAAAATCCCACTGGATTGTATTGAGTAACTACGAAACAATGCAGGATAGATCCAATTCTCATGCTTGAGAAAAATCCTACGCTTATCTTTTTTTTCTTAACCACAGATTAGAATTGAAATTGTTTGGACTCGAAACGTATTCTCGCAACGTCATTCATAAATCGCACCTGCATTATTGGTTGAAAACGCTCTTATAACTTGAATAATATTTTAAAATTCACACATTTTAATATCTAAGGGACTGAAAACGTTTCGCCCAGAATTTTTTTTCTCCACAATCATTACCGGTATGGGAGATATAGGTTTTAGGACTCCCTTTTCTGAGAATCATTCGATATAGTTTGCAGGAGAAAATTTCTGAAGTGCCACATTATGCAGAAGTCAAAAATAACCGATGACGTTTTCCAATTAGAACAGCACACATTTGAAATATGACAACATGGAAAGCGTTAATCATCCGGAAAATAAGTCAGGCATTTATTAAATAACTTCCGTAAATACTTTAAATAAATTCTTAATAATGCTTAAGGAGACCATAGCTTATTGGGCGCGGGGTTATTACAGCACGCAGAATATGCTAGCATTTTAGGGGGTGGTTTTCCTAAGCCTACACGAACTATGATAATTATCTGAAGTTATGGGCCCACGCAAGGTGGAAGTCAGGTGGACCAAAAATACCTAGGAAGTGGGACACAATAGGGAGGAGATGAAGTGTGGACACAAACCCGAAACTTTCGTTACGCCCTAGTGCTAATTTGAAAGAAAAAAGTGGCACTCCTAAGTCACAGTTACACGGTGACCGTCAAATAGCCCGCTGATATACGACTCCCATCATCTCAACCCTTATTTCAAAAACCCTTGTAACCAATAGATTAAACCTAATATCTACACCCAATTACACTTGAATCTTACTTTAAAAAAATCAATGATTTGTTTATTAACTTCATTTGTATTGGTTAATTAATAATAATAATAAAAACATTCAAGGGCAGTCGGAGCTGTCTCCTAAATATGATAAGCGAATAATTGGTTGGCCACCCCAGTGCACGTGCACTAATTGATAATCACGACGGTTACAACGTTTCATCGCGAATTTCCATTACGATAAGCCGACTATTAAGAATATATTCGCTAATTTTGATGCCGAATTTCTTGAATTTTATAATCCCATGGATTTTCAATAGTTATAGCTTCAGCAGGGTGTCCATAAAACCAGGAACAAATGGCAAATTTTATTCTACACTGATTGTTGAACTTTACGGACGCCCTGTAGAGCTTTAACCCAGAGTGTATTTTGAGAACAAAATACCAACTAATTCTTAGGATTGTTACATTCACCGCAGAACAAATTTTACGCACACTTAAGTGCTGGCTGGGGGCTTCGAACAAATTTGCGCGGATAAAAGTGGCATATAAACGAGCCAGCCTCTGGGTGTAGAAGTTAATTAATAGCACACATCGTGAGGTGTCATCAGGACAGAACAATTTTTGCCTCTTTTTTTCTGAGAATTTAGGGGGAGCGGCACGAATTTTTCCCACAAAATATTATGGAAGAAGGCATCTCAATGATCCGTGGCGCAATTAAAATTTAGTTTCTTTAGCCATGCTAAAGCCTAAGTCAAAACACGAATAACTACTTGCAAGACTGCACCTCTTTAGACCAGGCTGTTTAATGATTTAAAAAAACAACTAAGAAGCAACTGTTCAATTTGAAAGACAATCCAGGCATCATACTAAACGTACTAACCAAGAACGTTTATGTCAAGTGTTCCCGGTTAAGGATATCACAATCTACCATCTAATTTTGTTCAAATTTTATTTTCCTGATTTCTCATACTATTAAAATGAAGTTCTGCAAAATCTTAAATCTTAACAAGGTCTAAAGTTGCAAGAAAAGGGGCGCAAGAGGCAGCTGAAACGTGTTTTAAGGATAAAACAAGTTTTAGAGTACAAAACTTAAAAATCGCAATCACAATATCAAGCATGCTATTAAGCGACAGTTGAAAGTACCTGACCAACGGTTTTGTATATCAATTAATGGGACAAATTTTTTAAACTATTTTCCTATTATGGTAGGTCTATATTTAATCAAAATTGTTCAACAATAAATGAATCAATTTTACCACTGTTTCGCCTTTGAATAATTGTTTACATTTTGAGAAAATGAAAGGTGGTAAAGCAATTTTGTTCTCCACTCATAACCATTGTATGACGGTTGTTTTACAAAATCTTATTTCGGGTTTAGAAAATCAGATCCTGTGTTTCTACTTGGGGCAGCCGAATTAAGGTTGTGTTAAAAACTATGTAGTTGTTAAAATTTCGGCATATACTTTAGTCTCATGTACTCTCAACACCACTGGAATTATTTCCACATTTTTTATACTTATTATTCACGAGCTCGAATATCATGAGTAATTTTCGAGATTTTTACATCACAGAAATAGGATTCAGGAGACTTAAAACTACTGGAGAGGGCAGAAGACGGTACGAGATCTTCAAAATTCATGCAAATGTATGCACCTAATGTGAAAGGGAACGTCACGTCGTACCCCATTGTTTAAAGGTTTGAAGCAACTGGCAAACATGCATATTTTGAAAAGAAAAAATGCGAAAAGGTGAGGGCCAGAGTGGAGGGGTGCTACTTGATCAGTTATTCCCGATGGCCACTTCCGCATTGCTCGGCTTCGTTTCATCTCGCAAGTTGTGACCGCTTACGTAAGGTTATAATTTATCAAAATAACTCGAGGATTTGGCCAACAGGTGCAAACAAATATCAATATATGCAACGGGAAGCATAGGTAAAATGTTGCCCGGTGATCGTGACGTTGAAATAAAGAAAAGTCTGTAAAACGTAAGAATCAGTCGGTCCATCAATAAAATAAACGCAATTAATAGCCTCTGATGTTTATTTGCAACTAAATGGCATTCAATAAACATCAAAGTTTGTAGACGTAAACGAGTTTCGACCACAAACTTCCTCGAACGGACAAGCCAGGCATTAAATTATGGACTGTAGGCAGACATACGGAAATCTGATGATCTGCCAGAGTTGGGTTTCCAAGAGCCAGATGCTCAGAAGTTCCATTTAAATATGAAATATTTAAGATTACATTAGATAAATAACTCGTTTCGTCATGTACATGTATATAAATTACTTGCCGGATTGATTTTGGGATCAAGCTAGTATGGTCGAAACGTAAAAAAGCATTATGAGTTGGTTGCCACAAAACCAAATTTCTCCATTTCTAAAAAAAATGTTAATTTATTTGGATACTAAGCACATAGGAATAATCAACGTTTTGTAAACTTCTAAAGGAAATATATTTACTTTTAAAATATGAAAATATTTAAGGCATGCATTTTTTCATACAAAGTATTAAAGCACGCTGTTATTTCAAGCTTTCTTATTTTCTATATCAACTCCAAATGGCCAGGTCCCCATAGTGAAAGTGAAATTGATGGCCTACACCGTAAATTAAAACGAGATCCATCAAACAGAAATTTCTTTGGGAATTCCCTTAACGTTGTATTTTTCAAAGTATTTAATAATTATTAAAATAAAGTTGTCAAACTAAAGGAAATGGGCGGCTAATAAGAACTCAAGCAACTATTTTGAAGTTTACTAGCTCAATTAAAAACAAAAAAAAATGTTAATAAGGCATTCGATGTCTAATTAGAAAAACCAAAATGCAGAGCCGCCAATAGGTTTTGAAAGAAAATCAAACTAAAAACAGGTTTGACGGCATTGCGAAATCTTACTAAAAATGCATGTCAGAGACAAATTTGACCGTTCATTCATCGACGACCGAGTTAAATGTGAGAGCTTTTAAACGCATGCATCGGTAATAACTATGGAAGAATGTGACCATGCTGAGCTCCTCCCCTACCTTTTTTTTACCTTAAGCTACAAGCTTGAAATGATCATCTTATGCGCTCAGTACTAAGTTAAGAATGATGTACATGTACCATCCTGGATCAATGATCAGAAAATGGCTTCAAAGAGGGGAATGAAATACTGTACTGCTAACAAGCGCTACAATAGCGAAAAACCCACAATAATCCCGGTTAAGAAGATTACTGAACTTTATCATCTTGATCATCAGGCTGGCATTTTATTGGATGAAAATCATAAATTTCACCCTGTTCAAGTTGTTCCTACTACCAGGTCAGTGGGAACTGTTACTCCAACCCACTGAAGCTGGTAACATTGAAGAAAAAATAGCTTGGCAATGTCAGCCACTCATTATCAAATGGTTTTAATCAAATTACCAATAATTGCCCGTTTACCGCAGAAGGAAGAAAGCAAAACGCATGCGCTACAATGTGATGAAGGACAGAAACAGCTACTTACATCTGGATGCTCTTTTACAGGTACATAGACCTTTTCTGATTGGGCGACGATTGGTCCTTGGGCATCTGGAAGACTTAACGGCTCGTTTTTCACACCATTGATTTGAAATAAGTTACCTCTGACTTGACAAATTTCTGTAAGAAGAAGAGAAAAAAATGGTCCAATTAGAGAAATCACTAACGAAGTAATGGGAACACCCGCAGATTCGCTTAGATCAACATAATTACGAGCCCAGCGAAATGGCTAGCAGCCATAATATGAGTTTAGCACGACCGAATTTAACCGATTAGCCGAAGCATCCGAGCGGCATCTCAAGCTTTTGCTCAAGGTTAACGTTGCGAAGGTGAGAAGAAGGTGGGCGATGATGGCTTTTAACTGGTGGACCCATGCAACCCAGTTACAACTCGCAGCCAGGTTGGAGACTCCGCGGGGCGGGTTAAATGTTTACGAAAGCTGGCTAAAACTGCAGTTCCTGTTTCTGGTTGAAACTTATCCAAAACAACGCCCGCCGACTGTCAAACGCTGCTGCAAAGACGTCAAATGCGAATTGGCTCCTGCGCAGGACCAGGTTGGGCCAGGCTCGAGTGGGACGGTAGAAAATTTGGCAGGAAACAAGTAGACCCTAATTACCACCCTGGTGAGGCGATAACTGATAGGCTCCAGACCCGGAGTGAGACCGGATTGCCGGAAAACAGACGTACCCATGTTCCTTTTGAAAAAGTTCATGGGCTTCGCTGTCCTTAGAAAAAAATTGCAACTTAATCCCAGAAAATAAGTGCGGTTAATGCGTGAATAAAAGCTAGCCACCTCGATGTGGAACTAATTGTTTTCTGAATTCTACATGCACAATTATTTCCGTTATTCACTCGTCATTAATGAATTAGCACAGGCACGATTTTCCAGTTGCCGGTTAATCGGCGATTATTCAGGTGCAGTCAACAGTCGCCGTTTTAGAAAACACGCGTAGGTCCTTTTCATTCTTCGGATAGTAAAACAGCTGAGGGACTATACGCACTAACAGATTTTAGAAAAAGCCCTTCCTAAAACCCCAATAACAAAGGACATTAATGAATGATACCCAAAAGGTTGCTATCTAGCGAACTGTGGGATTATCACCCTGTATGCGAAGTAGTTTTTAAATTGATTTTTAACAGTATATTGTCAGGAATGGATAAATTTGAACGTTTTATTTTATTCAACACCCCCCCCACACACACACTATGACAAAAATCCATGCTGCTAAAGCATCTGAAGACTTTAGACCGACCATGGAGGATGCCTAACGTTCAAGAACATGACATTTTTGTTTTAAGTAGCCTACTTATTATAATTGCTTTCTTTCTCTATTATTGCCGTGGGAATTGCTGTTTTTAACTTGAAAATAACCCGTTTACTTATTAAAAACAATTAAATAAACTAGAATAATTTTGTTTTAAATAAACGGGACATTTTCAAATTAGAACAAATAACACAGATCCAATTCTCCACGGGAGTCAATAGATTAATTTAAATAAGTCTTTGAACCTTTTTTCAAGCAATTATCCCTGTCTGAAGATTTTAATCAACCTGTCTACATGAACCTTACATGAATAAAATTTACATTCTAATCTTGAGTCTTTTTTTTTCCCCACCCTGACAATCGACACATCGCCAAAAATCCAACTTTTCCATACTTAAACAGGAGTCTTTGGATGATCTTTATCAAATCAAACTTGAAAACAAAATCGGAAATGCTTCATAGACGAATATGTTCTTGGCTGACGTTCCTCTCCCACCTAAAATTAGTTTTCCATTAAGCGTTCGCCAGATTTACTTGGTTTTCAAACATGGCCAAAACGTCCATAACGTCATGCGCATCACATGGAATACAGTACCTGGCGAGTTCCAGGTACTGTTACTTGGGTTTGAATGAATTAAGCATCATTTTTGTGGGGTCAAGCAACGAGGGTGTACGCTGCGAAGTCAAACAAATTTACGAGCACTAACTGCAGGTTGTAATCGTGGAGCTTATTCAACTTCCTCACCCGAGTCACCGGGGTTGTTGTCGGGTCACGTAGTGCCGAGTCGTCCATTCATTAAACAGCGATAAAAGGTCCATTAAAAACTTCGGCGCATTAGCTCTTCTAAAGCGAAACAGGTATAAATCTGCGCATAAAAAACGGTGACCAAAAAAGACTTGGTAATGAGGGGTCATCAATTGAGCCATCCCATTCTGATTAATGAAGAATTTATCAAGAAATGATAAAAAAACGAGGAGTGGCCCCATTGGAATGTCTAGGTCAATGGCATTAATATGCGGCTTGGGGCTTGAAGAACGCACACACACCCCTCGTTACCCCTCTCGGCTACCGGACCGCCCAAGGGTCGCTGGTCATCCCCAGAGCGAGGCACATACAACCGAACGCATAAAATTTCTTTGCTTACCATAATATAACCTCTTCCTTTACTTTATTAATGGAGTTGAAACAGGTTTTCTCGAAACCGAAGTATGTGCATGAGAAGCCTGGAATTAAGAGGTTTGTGCGGCACAGACGGGTTTAAAACCCTTGGACGAGGAAATTAAGTTGGAGGTAAAAGAGGTACAACAGGCAGGTATGGATGGCGTACGAGGGGAATTCAAGGGGTGGGGTGAGGAAGGGGGGAGTGATGATGAGGGCAAGTGGTTGGGAATGATGACCTTCACCTTGGAGTCACTGCAAACACGACACGGCACTTAGGAACTTTAAAGGTTGCCTCAAAAGCTGCGTGCACACCTGTGCGGAGATTGAAATGAATGATACAGGGTGCCCCCCATAAAACAGCCTACACCCTAGCCCTGTCCACGAGCCAGAAGGCGTGGGTAGCACCTTGGAATGACCGCAACAATTTCGTTGACTTTGCGGCAGGATTTGGTAGTGCAAAAACCAATGGCGTTCCAAGGACTCATTTTAACGCGTTTCAAATCATGTTATCAGTTCATTTTTTTTACATCTTCACTGATTTTTTAAACGGGTATTATCGCATCAAGACTATTTTTAACTGGATAACTGCTTCTTTAAGCCCGATCCAAATGCACAAATTACACATTTTGACTTTAAAACACTTGACTGATTTTTTTCCAGAGCAGAATTGGTCGTCTACTAAGTCTGAGTTTTATATAATTTGAAAATGTACCGCTTAATTTTAAAACATTCAATAAACATGGAAAAAGCGTTACGCGACATCCGAAACCGGTTTTTCTTCTCAGAAAAGACTGCATAACGATTTCTTTAAGAGTTTTTTTCCATAAATAAACTGTACATTTTCAAATTATAAACAACTAAAGACCCTAGACTCCTAGAGGCCAGCCAGTTTGACTTAAAAAAAAATAAACTTATCAATTATCGTATTTACTCTTAATATAAGACGCGCTTTTTAGACAATCATGTTGCGAGGAGGGCTCGTAAAGCATATAACAGCCAGTTTTTGGAACATTTTCACTGCGTTTTGATAAAAACGTTGTGCAAAAGACATTGTAATGCGAAGTTTACTTCATATATTAACCATACATGCCAAAAACATGTAAGTGCGTCTTAGATTCAAGTAAGAAATTGTTTTTCAAAATTTAACCCTTAAAACTAGGGGGTGCGACTTAAATTCGGTGGCGACTTACTTTGGAGTAAATAAGTAGTTGAAGCAGATGTGTAATTTGTTAAATGGTGGGCATCCTTTCGGGTCGGGCTCAACTGTAAAGACTTAAATTTCACGCCACACAAATGAATGACCCTAATGCCGATTCAATTACTTATCAATCAAGGAATAGTCAACGCAGTCACTTAGAAACCCGAACATTCATAAGATCAACACTGAGAAACATCGTCAAATGCTTTTGGTGCAAAGCGTTTTCCAGAAGTCAAATTAATGCGTGGACTGAAAGAACCGCTTGGCATGGACGCTTCCTGGGTGAAGAGATGTAAAAACACCCATTATGATTTCGTGCAACGATGCAAATTGCAGATATTTAC
The DNA here is from genome assembly GCA_034700785.1 of Rossiulus vilnensis. Taxonomy (NCBI): domain Eukaryota; kingdom Metazoa; phylum Arthropoda; class Diplopoda; order Julida; family Julidae; genus Rossiulus; species Rossiulus vilnensis. The sequence continues at coordinate 13,960 of JAQIXS010001979.1, read as the reverse complement.
GCGCAACCTTCTGCAGCAATGGGTCGACAAATTGTCACCGACATAACACTGCAGATGCAAAGGTGAAAGAACAGGCGATTAAAGCCAGCACCCTGTGACCCATTATCCGATTATACCTTGCACATACATAACGTTAACGCTATATGGTTATTTCAAGCATAGTTAACATTTATTCGAAGCGGGTTAAACACGGTTCTGCCAAATAAATTCTTGCATGCTATTTCGACTTTTGAAAGAGATCAAAACCAATCAGCGATAACCGATTTTGACCTTGCAAGAAAGCAAATTTCAAGTTTACTCATTGTCCACTCAGCAATAGTTGCCATACAGAACTCATTAGCAGCCGGTTTTAATTTCAGAAACCAAAAACTGAATGTTTAGAAGAAGAAGAAGAAATCAGTGTGAAATAGAACCTTCCAGTTACCAACCACGCCCGAGGTATCTTAACATCGCAATTTAACACTGCATTGTAGTTTTGATTCCAAAACTTTACGATCTTAATTTAGATACAGGTCCAGATCTAGTTAGCAGATCTTCATCTGCTGCACACTAGCACGAAGCTTTTTTAAGAAAAACAACTAAACCCACAGGTGTGGTTATTTTTTATTTTCGTACCATTTTGCATATTTATTATTCATTAGTCCCACGTGGAGTTCTTGAAATGTTTTCAATTTAGGGAAAATTGATGTAATTTATGTGGATGGGAAAGCGTGTGACCAGAAAAATGTGCAACCTACCAGGAAGCTGAAGTTGAAATGAGAACTGTAGCCAAAGCCTGTCCAGAGGCAGGATCCTTTAAAAGCTAAGAGCCAGTCTATGCCAAGAGCGCATGTTGGTGCAGTCTTAAATATTTGCTTGCCCTGGGGCATTTTTTCTTCAGTTAACTTCTGATAAAATTGGAAACTTACGACTTCTAGACACCCATTCAAACTACCAAACGTAGAAGAGGATTATGTAGCAACGTTTTGATAAGAATCCAGATAAAAAGGGGCAAAACTAAGCACAGCGATGTTGACTAGTTTAATTACTGGTGGGTAGCATCTTTGCATAGGATGAAGCTAAAATACATTTATGTGACCATAGCTTATTTATTGATAATTATGTCGCAAAAACACTAATATCAACGCTAACTTAAATGCACGCTCGTACAAATGAACACTGCAAAAATTCCTAAAAGTCATGTGCACAATGACCTAGCAGTTTCATTTTTAAAGAAGTAACAAGCTCTATTATCGCATCGTTTACAAGACGTGAAATTTAACTTCTGTAAAGAGGTCCAACACGTCCTCATATAAGTTTTTTTGCAAAATAGAAGTGAAAGGTCTCCCAGCTTAACTTGCACGTAGACCTACTTTATAACAACCGTTTGTTCCCCCCTCATCCTACCCCGTGTGTTTCCTACGAAAGTACGTTAAGTATAGGTGGAGATTTCCCAAAACGTTAAGCAGAAAAACTTCAAAAGTATGCAAAAATCTTAAAAGAAAAATCCATTTTTTAGAGATAACCATACTTGAAGCCCTAAAAAATCCCTCGAGGTGGACGACCTCCAACGTATGGAAAACCTCCTACCTATGAAGACATCTTTAACAGATGCATTCGTATCAATTCTGTAGAAATAATCACAAATCTTCCGACTAAAGACAGCTTACGGCAATTTACACTATCTCGGCTATTTTATCCTGCATGCTTTCATTTCGTTGTACGTTTTTGGTTTCTTGAGGTGGGGGAAAGGAAAGGGGACTTGAAGAAACAAACTGACACTTAAAAATAATCAGGTAGGCCTAAGCACATATGTAAACTTCTCGAGTCCATACGTTGTCATTTTTAGCACATGTAATTGTAACGTTGAAGTTTGAAACTGGTAATAAGATAAGTAAAACAATTTACGTTATTAGGAAAACCATTTATTTTTTGTTGGATAGTTCTAGCGTTGGAAAGATGATGCAGAGATATTTAAATAGAATTTAGTCCACTGCAAATCAATTGCCATTTAATCACGGTAAACAGCAAACGTCAAAATGTCAAAGAACGAATTAAAAGCAAACATCTGAACAATATTTCAGTCAATAGCTATAATACATGCAAGATGAAACTTAGTTTTTCTGCAAACGTTTCCACATTTTGCTTTTGTTTTAGCAGGGAAATTATTCAAAATAAACATGTCAGTCAAATAGCATATACTGTATGAAATTCTGTGAAGTATGAAAAAAGACCTCATTCTTATAAGGAATGCAGAATATACTACTTAAGTTTGTTGTAGGGAAACTACGCGCTATTAAAAAAAACAATTGTTCGAAGGTGACATTTTACTCAATAAATGCTGCATTATATGTTACTGGCTTTTTAAGGCCAACAAGACATTTCACCATGTGCAATCAGTTTTGACGAAAATAAACGAATGCATACTTGCTATAATGTTCGTAGAGCAACTGTGAGATAAGCCTATAGTCGCGATAATTTGGCAGGAGCTTCGTTTTTAAAAGTGAAAAGAAATAAGCCCTCCAATACAAACGTCGAGCTCTTTTACAGCCCGAGTAAAAAACACATGCAACCCCCTTTTTTCGTAAACACCACTGGCTGACCCATGCATGGGGGTAGACATTAACTTTGACAAGGAATGTTACATGGACAGACGACGTCTTCGTAATTGGGACACTCACCCAGTGAGTGACCTCACTTGCTCCTCAGATGACCTTACACAACTGAGATAAAAACTGGCAGAAAAAAAACATGGCCAGGCTCAACATTCCCAAGGTCCGAAATTAGGGGAGGAACAGCGTTACACACTCAGGGGCGAGTTGGATTTAGATTTCTGGACACGTACTCAAAATTGGCATGCAAAGGAGCGCCACGCAACAGCGAAAAGGTTTGCGTATAACGACAGTCGGACCGCTTGGACATCCCAATAAGCGGTTGCATAACTATACTTTGGTTTGGAAATAGATTCCGAGATAGGTGAGATTAAAAGTTTTCCTGACATTCTTGAAGCTAACATGGAAAAATGATGTGCAACTAGTACATTAACTACAACATTATAGTCAACTTAAGTTGAAGAATATGCTAAACATGTATTTTAGTAAATGCATATAATTCAAAATGCTTCGAGGAATAGACAGACGTACACTGTTTTCATGAGCTTTCATCGACCGACTGTCACTTAAGTACAACTACAGAGCTGAAATGCAGGTATTCGAAATCGTATACTGTATAAAGTCTACTTTCTGAGAAATTTTAAAATAAACCCGCATTTTGCAACATCTTACTCGTTCGAAGTTAAATTTCGTTATTCGACGTAATATTTAATGTTTAGTTTTCCCCTATTTGTATAAAAAGCTGGCTCCACAGACTGATTATACAAAAACCTTTTACGGAAACCACATGGCTTTTAACTCCGCTTAAAATAAGGCAAAACTGACACTGAGCGATGCTACGATAACCAAAACCGTACTAAGGGCCAAAGAAGGTCGTTATTGTCATTAGCTCAGCTCAAGTCTTAGTAACCGCTAAACTAGAAGAGCAATCTCCCCGTCCTTCTCTTACCCCCAAAAATAGCTTCGGATTAATTTCATTGACAAGAGATAGCCATCTTTAAGTCGGAGTAAGCTCATCAATTTAAAAGCACGATCATTGGGAAATGCAGTAACGACTAATTTCAAGGACAAGCACATTATGACCCAGAGATGCGAGAATGCGAAAAGGGTCGCATAATGCGCTGTCCAGTGGTGATAAATTGTCATCAAGTTAACTAATAAATGGTCGAAATTCAATTTGGGTGCTCCTTTATTGGGAAACTCTCCCAACATAGGGTGCAACAACTGAAAGACCATTATCGCTATTAGAAATGCTAAGTTTTTAAACAATGTGTAAAGTAAAAGTACTAATGTTACATGTGAAAGCCCTCTGGTGTAGCTATTGAAAGCACACCTATGGCCCAATAGGTTAAGGTCACAAAAAATCTAAAGAAAACTCGCTCTGAAAAATAGCGAACATTTTAAATCTGACAAAAATCGTGTGTTTACTTAAGTCCACGTGCCACAGTGGACAAAACAAATCTAAAGCAAATATATAATACTTGTTGACAAATGGTATCGCAAACGCGTGTATCGTGGAGTCAATATTGTCACCGTTGACAATGGAAGCATGAAAGCAAATAAAAACTCAAGAATTTACAAGCTGATTAGATATTGAAAGGTTCCTTTGAACTACGAATGAATTGACGGTGAGGGGTAGAAGGGTCGAGGACTCAGTGGAACATTGTCAGTAGAAGAAAACGAAAATTAGCAAAATGGGACTAGGCCTATACCTGATCAAGACGTTCGGAAGACCGAGTAAACAAGGTTTACAAAATCTTGTTAACTATTTACAATAGGACCAGACGTACTCAAAATAAGCTTGAGTTGGTGTAGTTGCGAAGCCACACGTGTAAAGGAATGTGCTAACTAGCTTGATAACAGCAATTTTTAAAAGTTTGATTCAACATGTTATGTTTACTTTGTGCAAGTGGATTTACGTTTGACCATTTACGAACAACAAATATTGTGGCTATAATCAATTGATTACACACAAAATTCGTCTGCAGATTCCTGTGAAGAAACTAAGTTTTCTTGACAGTAAAGTTATTTACCTTTAAAGAATTTACTTTAAAACCAGGAAAGAACATAAGTTCAACTAAACAAGTCATTAACCCATTACTGCATTATCGAATTCTATAAGGAAATAAACACCACAGGCAATTAGATTTGGTGAGAAAAATAGCCGAGCGGAATGCACTTCAACGGCATCAACGCAACTTGCGGTCGAGTAGAAAACACCTTTTTGCTGGGCTAAAATTGCGTGAATCTTGGGAGAAAAACCGAGAAAGCAGGGTGTAGTTTTAAAGTGGAGGCGTTTCGGCACCATTTTGGGCAAACAGTAATGAAAACCCGACTTAAGTGATTTCTTTTTTCACATTCCACCGGATGTGCATGTATACGCCAAGCGTCGTGGCGTTCCCGTAATTTTAGTCCAGAAGGACAAACCTCTTCTTAATTAAAACTAGCTAATCCCTCACGAACTGTTTTATTGGTGCAAAAGAACAGCGTGCAACTCATCCTGTTACATGTGTATATCAATACCCTCATGTTTTTAACTAGCAAGATATTATGCAACTTAAAAAGTCCATGTGTTTCACGAAAAATACTCTTGACAGGAGAGAGTAACTGGATACACTTTTCTAAACTGGCTAGGCCTCCCTTGTCTTCGCACAAACATTCGAACTGTGTGTATAGTTCGTCAACCTTATAAGATTCTCGCATAAACGGCTGCAAATTTTTAGCTTGAGGTCAGTTTATTACGTTTTAGGCTGGTTGCGCTATGCTTAGTTAAGTAAATTACATTCAATTACATATACATGCTTAGGCCTATTATCCGTTAAAAATGCATTCGTTGCCAAGCACTAAAAAGAACGCTTCCAGATGCTTATTTTCTATATAGGCCTACATGTATCGAAACGTATCTGCACACCATATACTATGCCCTAAACCATTTAATGCCCTTTTAAACCATAGGTAGGTCTATAAAAATATGGAAATGCATGTAATTGGGAAGACATTTGGTCTTAAATCTTTCTTAAAACACCAATACCGATATTGCAAACGCTTGCATGCTTACTACCTCAACTTTGGTGCTGCTTTGGTACTGAAGTATTTGTCCTTGTGTTCTAAACAGTTTCATCAACATAAAAACAACTTGTTGTAATGGCATTCTCTTGCACAAAACTTCTCAGATTAAAACTTCCAGTTGCAGCTTTTCATAGTACATCATTTCAGTATGATCTACCTGAATTAAACTCGCAAATTTAAATAAATCTGCCGACACATTTTGCGTTTAGTCCCATATTACATGGCCATAGAAATTATTGTTAAACGTATAACACCGATATGGTTTCTCAAAATCAGGATACCCGCAGGAGTTTGAAGAAGCCTGCTGCCCCCAGATTGATAGTGTGGAATACAGTGGTTATTTGAATCAAACGAAATAGTTCACTCCACACAAAAAATACTCAGAATCACACTGCAGCTCTGATTTCATTATGGCACTGACAAATTTCCGCCAGAGGCTAAACTTGCAATAGTTTTCTATTTTACGTAGGCCTGTGCAGTTGAACAGAAATCTGTAAATTTCGACACCAACATACAAGTAGAGCTCGGAGTGACGTTTCACTGCAAGAGCGAAATTTCGCAAGATGTCTGCACACGTGTACGCAAGCTGACATTTCACCGAATGACTGATTCGACTATGTATGAATTTGCACTCACAGGATGACATCTTGCCAAGCGTTGGTCATTTGCCTTTGGCAGCAAACGCTTAAAATAGTAACAGCCAATAATCACAAGTGGAGAAGCACTTCAACGAGTCTGGCAAAGATGGAGTGACTACAAACTCGAGAAGTTAGGTTTAGTAGCGAGATAGTTACATAACACCCTAAACCCAGAAATGGGAAAACGTAGGGTGTAAGAATAACCCATAACATCCGTTTCGCCTTTAGGGTTAGGGAGAATGGTCCTATCCGCTGTTTGGAGTACTGAGTGCCTCCTGCCACATAACAGCTGCAAGAAGTTCATCTATGGATCGAAACTGGTACCTTGAGCATTCCCAAGACTAAACAACTTAAATGTACGACTACTTGAAAACAGCATAGTACAAAATGACAACAGTAAGCAGCTTTCGGTAAGGAAGTGTTCATTAATGACGTCACTTTTATAGGAGGGAGGAATCCCGTCCTTGCTGACATCGCATGACAGAGGTACCAACCGACCAATACAGGGGGGAAAAGTCCAAAAATTGGGGGTTTTACATGACGGCATTTATGAGCGCTCCCTAAAAGTGCATTTTTCCAATGATATTTTAAAAGGTTCGTCTTAATGCTTAACAGTTTTATAAAAGCAATACTGATCAATCTAGACAAGATTACGGGTGTAACGTACGAATGGACAAACATGAGAGATGAAGGAGAATGAGGCGAAAACTAAATCATCAAGTGACATCTTTGACAACTATATCTTAAGTTTACTGTATGCACGTGGACAAATAACGTTGGGCGCAGAAAATGAAAAGCAATCCTGCGCATTCGAGATCATACATAAGAAATCATCAAGAATACGCCCAGAACGTCGCCCAGAAAACTAAAGATTGAATTAATCTAATGGATAGGAATAATCTTAATGTTTTATCAAGAATACAATCTGATGATCGAATCAAATTCAATAGGTTTAATAATTTTTCTTCCTAGCCAGGTTTTCTGGGGGACTGTTTGAAAAGGCAGCTCATAGCAGTTTGATCGAGCGATTTTGGATGGTATGAAACCATCATACCGGTGAACATCATGCTTCAGACATCAAAACTTAGCATCAAATGTAAGCATGAATGCTCATATTTGATAGATTAGTTAAGGCGTATTTTTGCTGCGGATTTACAATGCAAAGCCGATTAAAATAAAAGATTGCATTAATTCACCTTGCAAATTATGCGTGCCGGCAAACGAAGTCAAGGCAAGCTTGATATCAAACGCGATCGGGTAAACGAAACATTAACCGCTAAACGTTATTGAAAGCACACCACTAATGCTTTAATTAACTGGTATTAAAATTGCTTGAATTTAACAACTTAAGATTTGTCTAAAAGATATCTTATTAATGTACCACATGGAGATTTTCCTGACAAATAAAGCGTGCAACACATGCTTAATAAAAACTCAAATATTTTTCAATCGCCATGCTCAGATTCCACCAACACATTTCAAAACAAAAGAGCACTGCTTTGCCACGAATTGCGATGAAATGTCGCACTCACCGTGCCAACCTACGCGCTCCATGTGTCCATCTGTATCCAGTGGATCCACAGCAAGAACAAATTAGACGCACCCTATTGGTCCAGTTAAGATTTCATAGGTCCATTAAGTAATTCCAATGTCTTTTTAGGACAACGCTAAAGGACAGCTTTTTAATACATGCACCGTGAGCGTAGCATGAATACGGAAGTGCAGGGGAAAAAAACAATGAGTGGGATTCATTTTTTCGCCAAATAAAGATGTCATTCGAGACATTTTCAATTGCCTGTGCACGCTATGCCCTCTTTGATGGTTTGAGGCATTCATGTATTGAGTATTGCAAAATATCCTGCAAGGAAGACCAGCGGAAAAAAAAATAAGAAAAAAGACAATAGGTTACCAAGACAAAACCGTTCCAGATGACAAAACCAGAAAATTGGGCTAACTGGTATGAGAGCTAACGAAGGGAAACAGCGAAAATCTTTATTAAACGTAGTTTATATAACACACGGTTGGTTGAACAACCAAGTAAAAACCTGGTTCTTATTTAGGGCAATTTCAAGACAGTTCCATATTTATTGACAGCGTTCACAGTGCCGTACTCCAACAAACCCATTCCAGTCTTAATCAGCTACGAATTTAATGTTGACAGTAAAGAATCCTGCTCACCCTTTTGAATCTTTTCGAATTTTCCCAATAAGGGATTACAAGCGAAGAATTTTCACTCAGTAATAAATTTTACTAGTTTCAAGATGAATTCAATACATAAATCGAGTTAAACGTGTACACAAATGTACAGCTATAAGCAAAGAGCAGATGTAAGAATACAAACATTTTCTCGCTGTCGCCAAGAACAACAACCTTTACAGATCGATCATTAAACAGCTTTTTGAAGTCATCACGCTAAAATAACGAGTTAATTCAATTTAAATTTAGGACAAGCCTATTAAAATACACGATAATGCCTGTACAAGTTTGAATTATGACTTCGCTGTTCCAAACAGCTCGCACTCTCGCACTATTGCAACATTGCGAGTTTTGCTTTTTTCTATAGTTACGTAAATTGAAATTAATAGGATTGAGCCGGTGTAGCATCATTAAAAATACCCGGCCTGCATTGTTGCATTTTAAATGGTGAGAAAGTGCATATTAACGCTGGCAGGGTTTGTACTAACATGGAAAACCACAAATATTTGGTCCGTGTGATTGCTTTTTAATCACGGGCCCGTATCTATCTAGGTTTATACAGTTTCCCCCATCCAAATTCTTAAGAATCTTTTCATTCAATTTAAGAAATAATATAAACGCCACCTTAGTTTTATTGGCGTTATGCAATCTTTGAATTTCCAACTATGTTTTCGAAAAATTAAATCTAAGTATGGAATTTAAGATACATGTAGTAGGCTATAGTAAATCTCTACACAAAATTAAAGTACTTCACTAATCATACAATTTAGGCTAAATCTTCGGACACTTCTCTGCAGTCTTCTTGCATCATGCGAAGTTTCTAGCTAAAATAAACTGATGGATCGGTCTTTTTTCTACATGGAGGAGTGCCAACATTTATTGAGATATAGGCTACTTTTAGTTGTGATAGTCACCTAATCACTGAGCGCAAAAACGTGTGACATCAACAATTTGGATAAAAACATTAAAAAACGTCAAGCTAACCAATGAGGAAAAATGGCTTATATTCCCCAAATAACAGTTCAAGGTACAAACAGCTATCATAATGCATTGCTCATTAAGTAATTGATTAGTTGAATGTACAAGACGTGTCCTCAACTTTGTGTCAATGATATAGGCATATTTGACATGCCTTATTTGGACATTATCACGCCATCTAATTACAGGGTGCCTAATTGTCTACAACTTTCTGCTAAGGATAAATTATATAAGTACCAAGTAATACAACTATAGCACACCCAGAACGTGGACAACCATTTCTTGACGATAATAAACATTTCCAAATTACCATGAAATACGGTGTATGCCATTCGACCAACCAGTTTACAAGTAGGGTACAATACATGTAATAGATTGTTTGCATTCCAAATACGTGCAGTGACAAAGAGGTTCGCACTAAAGAGAAATAACATTCTAAGTTCATTTAAACGCGACCGCCCTTACCACGGTTTGTTTTTTTACTTATACAGAGTAATTAATTAGTGTTTGATAGGTCGAAGTTATAAAATCAATGTTTAACGGAGACCTGCGTTTTTAAAGTGGTGAATAACAACATGTCTATCATTAACTATTTGCGGTTCATGTAAAAAAATTCGAAGGTTTTTAAGTTGCCTTAAAATTAGTAACATTTTTTCAGGGGTTAACTTGCTGTTTCCAGACCGTAGAAGATAACTTAACAAATGAGAAGAAAATTAGTTCTGAAAACTTTAAAGAGAAGATCGGAAACGTCACTCGCATATGTTGGACATAAAACTAATCTTCATTTTTGTTTTTCTGGAATTCAGTATTTTATTAAAAAGTGTGCCAAAAAAATATACAAATTGACTACTGGGGAAAACCCTGCAATGAAAGGCTATTATACACAGATTCGAATGTCACCAGCTTTATTGTGTACAATAAAATCGACGACATCTATTAACGATTAGCACATTAATGAAACATTCAGCTACAATGATAATAGTTTTACCTTAACCATAAATACAACCATTGATATCACTAATAAAGGCCAATATATGTAATGGCAAAGCACCTTTCAAAGAGAACCGCGCTAGTCACTAACCATCAAGCATTTAAAAAAAATTAGCTGCAGCTGGCAATGACCATGAAGAAATTGATGGAAAATGGGTCAATTCATACAGGGGATGTACATGAATATGCTAAGTTGGAATTATCATATATTTTCATGTGGTTTTTTTCTGAGTAGGGATCAATTTTGAGGACCACATACGGAATTAAGTATTTCCCTCGATTCAGACTTATGTAAAAACTGGTACCAAGGTGAGTAATCCCGTGTGGAACGCCCTTTGAGCTGCTAGAATACGACCTCTTTGTTATGAATACAGAAATTCATGAGCGCAATATACAGGGTGTATGAAATCTACTCGATAATGTTCAGTATATGCCTTCGCTTTACGTTTATTGGCAAATAAAAAGACAAAGGACGTCCAGGAAAGTGTTGGAATTTGGTACACGGTCATATAGATGGAAGACCGAATAGCAACCGGAAGTTCCACATTCAGAGGATTTCGACGGGGCTTATCTAATTAAAAATTGACTGGGTGGGCTGAATATGTACAACTAACGTCAATTGATGCAAATTTAAATGTTTATAAACAAGATTATACATGTAAATGCAAATATATTAAGCGGCAACAGAGCTGATATATTTTAGAGAATAACCCAATTGATAAGAAACAAGACAACCGAAATGAAAAAGAGGGCATGAGTAGCCGGATATGAGCGGGGGATGAGATTGGCAACATAGAAAACATGCCTACACGTCCAGGTAGGACATTTTTGGATCGTCACAATTGTCAGTGTGCAGTTTTTTGGCAATAACTAAAGATTGTTATTGTGATGTACCTAATTCTGACTATCCACACAACATTTATCTACGACTTAATTTTACTTGCCGAAATAAAAACGTATTTAAGCAAAGAATAGTAAACTAATGATGTACAATTGAAGAGTTGAAATGCAAAATTATTAAACGTGCAAAAACACCACCGCAAAACCAGTTTTTACATGTAAAATGATCTATGAACCAAGACAAACTATAACAAGATAAAAGTGCAAAATATAAATTGTTTTATATCCTCCCCATGCTGAAAGTAAACATTAGTTGAACGTCAATATGGGGACGTTTGGAACATTTTGTTGATTATTTCACAACCATACGTTTGACAGTTAATATCTTTTGAATTTCAACTATTCAAGTTATGAATCTGCATTCTCAAATTTGGAACAACCAACAAGTATGATTTTCGCATTTCAGAAATGAAACTTCAGGGTGGCTTCTCCAGGATATTCGGATTTCTGTCGCTGCCGCCTCTAAAGTCTGATCAAGATAAAAGATCTGAAAGTTCACCAGGGCAAGTCATTATTTTTATGGTTGAGCAGTTTGTTTTTGACAAAACCAGCGATACACCTGCCATCGGAAAAATATGCCCAACAGCATTCAAAGATAAAGATGACAATTTTCGTAAAGGATGTTTACCATCGCATATAAAAAGGCGTAGCAGTGATTAATTTGCTAAGAAATTGTCGTAACTGTGCACTGTATTAGAATTAGAACCAGCAACAATTAATTGAAAGGCCTATGTCAGTTACAAAATTACGCCAATTAATTACAGGATTAAGATAGCCAGTGCTTAGATACTGAACAGCAAAAAATTATCTAAACAGCATTTTGTAATAATTTGTTAATTAGTGCACAACACTACACATTACACTAATGGTGGAGGGGGAGGGTTGCAAAGCTTCAAATTAGTTTCGCTGACAACACCATTTTAACAGATTCATCAGGCTTATATTGGAGGGTTGTTTTTCTGTTTAGGGGTTCGCAGATGTCACTGACAAAGTGCCCTCTGAACAGCAATTCATTTCATTAATTCATTATCGCCCGAATTGTACAACTTCGCCCGTCTGCTCCGTCCCAAACAGAATAAATAGTCTAGAATAACTCAAGTTGTCATTTTGCTCAAATACAAAAATGACAATTTAACATTGAAAATGATGTCAATTTCCCTAAACCGTCAGTCCCATGTCTATACCAAATGTCAAATTTACACGTGAATTCCACTTAAGGCCATTCGACCTTTTACATTATCAATACATGTACAAGTAACAGATCATTAACATGCAATAAATCTAATTTAAGGACATTACTAACATGTCGTTCTACTAGCTCAAAATGACTCAGATATGGACCTACCTACTTTGGTGACGTTTTTAATGAGGTGATTAAGTGAAAGGAAGTTACATTAAGGGACAGTTAGGCGTCCAGGTTGGTCATCCCTACCGCTTACCCCTCTCCCCTTAGTTCTTGCTTATGATAACGCATTTTCAGCGAACATTAAATCTGGCAAACTCCAAAAAGTGTAATCCATGCCAGAATGGAAATGATGGACTGTGGGTTGGAAGAAAACAAAAAATAGTGTCGGGTTTAATTTGGATTCCTCCAACAAAAAATCATTACCGGCATCGCCATCAATCATTTGAAGTCGCCTTAACCCTTAACCTTGCTCCATATCACGCGGGGATTAAGTAAGAATTTTCGCGTTTACAGCCTTATGAAAAAATCGAACTTTGGCAGAAGCCAACGCCGATTCAGGTCGTACAGAATTTCAGCGCCGATCGAGGTTCACATTTTTCGTAGGAAATGGAAGACGTTCGAATTTTAATTGGCCACATTAATGGTGGGCTAATACGCGTCTTGCTAAGTGGCCAGAACACGGTGGAGGATAATAAGTGTTATTAAAATCGAAGAACAATAGAATCACTTCGATTAAATTATTCACATGTACGCCACACGAGACTACATGGAGGGATATCGAGCTCGAAATTCTCAGTCAGCAAACACGGCATTACAATAGCTGGCGTGAACGACGAGGGGGGAGAAGGATGGCGGCTGCGTTTAATAATTAAACCTCTGATGGCCGAATTATACAGGAAGAGGGATCCAACACCGTTACACGTGTTGGCCTGATCGAGATTTCCCGGCGTTACGCTCAAGAGAATATCTTCGAATCGTGATGGTAACATTCTTCGCTCGCATTAAGTCCATGGCGCTGGGAGCAATTAGCCTTAAAGTGCAACAAGGTTAAAGTGTATAGTCTCTCGCTAGTCTCCAGATTACGAAAATAGGATTTCTTATCAAACCCTCGTCGGAAATTGCGCGCTGTTGGGTCCAAAATAACACGAAGATCGCATCAACTTTTCCCCCCAAAAATCTCGTAAAATCCGCAGAGAAGCTCATTTGAACATGTAGAAATAGTCCCAAAAATAGCTGATTTTATGGCGGTGCAACTCCTCCCGTGAAATCCTCACGGGAGTGGGAACGAACCCCGTTCCCGCTCCGTTTTTCGTTTTTCGCAGTTAAAAACTACATTTAAGTGCAAAAAATTCGACTCACCATCCTGAATCAGGAAAAAAATGTTTTTCTCAGCAACGAAATGTCCGATTTAA